>CAJVPY010001803.1:0-18120 GCA_910591965.1 Dentiscutata erythropus | reverse complement strand
TAATAAAATTTAGGGTTAGGGTTAGGAAATTAAGAATTATTTTTTTTTATATAATATATTATAGAGCTAATATAAGGTCCCGATTTCAGTTCTTGTGAGGTTTTTGGGGGTCCTGAGCATTTTTACTTAGAGAACCCGATTTTTGTTTACTTAGTACGTTTTTGAGAAACGGGACCTATGGTGTAAAAACACCATAGGTGTGTTTTAGTAAATTCTAAAGTAAATAACTCTAATAAAACTTAGGATTATTACATTCAAATAATATTTATACATATGAGATTTTAATTTTTGAATTATAATTATTTGAGATTTTTTTTTCAAGATTTAGATTTTAAGTTAATAATATGTTGGTATATTGTTTTTTCAATATTTCATATATTGGGTTATAGTTCTATCAGAATTTGTTTTTTTGACATTTTAAATGATTCAAATAAAAACAAGTTTAGTTTGTTTTAGCATCAAAGCAGAAATACTTTAAGTATAAACTAAATTGCTTGAGCAATTTAACATCTTTATTATATAAATTTGCTTATATAAAGCATACTTGTATAAGCATGCTTGTATAAATTTGCTTATATAAGCATGCTTATATAAACTGGTTTATAAAAACTAGTTCAGTTTGCTTTGATATCCAAGCAGGTATGCTTCGAGCATAAACCAAACTGCTTGAGCAATTTAACATCACTACTTTAAACTCTCACTTATTTTGAAAAAAAGTTAATTCTGAAACCCCCTATTAGTGAATGATGCAAACTCTTATGATCATAGATTGTTATTTTTTGTACGTTATTACATAAGAACAACAATCTCGAATTAACTCAGTTAGCCAATAATGACTTGTAAAACATAATCATAATTGCATCATATCGGCGAATTTGCGGAATTGACCTAAATTAAGGTCCATATATTTTAACAATGCGATTGTAAAAAAGACCTCAAATTTTCAACTACGTATTATGCATTCTGCAATTGTTAAATATAGGGACCCTAATTTAAATCCATTTCACAAATCCGCGATATGATTCTACAATTTCTTAATCTATATAATATAATTTATAGCTTGGCTTTATTTCCGCTTAACGCCAAAAATCAGTGTCAAAATATTTCCAGCATAGCCACAATATGCAAATGAGAGCAAAGCAAAATACAATAACGCCTAGCCCATAGATTTAAGAATGGGCTCAGCCCATAATAGTTAAGAACGTTCAATTCGATTCATAACTATAACAAAAAAAATATAAATGAGGCTGTACTCTGAAGGCATAATATCAAAATATTTATTGTTACTAAATAAATGATTGTTTTGAAAAACTAACAATGTTTTCCAAATATTGAACATTGTTTCAAAGCCACAATCACCTAAAAACTTCCATCTTGAATTTTTTTTGCAACTTTTTAAAAAAAAATTATCGTCGTTCTTATCTAAAAATGAGTATATCGAAATCTGAAAAGTTAATTGAAGATCAAGAACAAATTAAGATTTCGATTGATGATCCACATAAAGGAGAAATAATCAATAATAATCCACACAAAGGAGAAACAATCAATAATTATGTTTTTTCACCTAATATGCAATGTATTGCAACTTTGAGCGAAAAAGATAAATCAATCGTTATATGGACCATCACGGAAGAACTTACTGTTAAATATTTCGATTCATTAGACACTAATGATCTCAAATTTGTGTTGAATACTTCTAAATTTGGGGAATCCTTTTTGGATTTCAATCTCGAAGATAAATTTATAAGCTACCGAAATGCGTTAATAGGAATCTCAGATTGTAAACAAATCATATTGAAATTAAAATGCTATAATTTTAGTTTTGATTTTGGTTAGTTAAATTAATTAATTGTTTTTATGCACAACTATATTCTACAGTATATTAATAAAGATCATTTTTTAACAGAAGTTATTGACACCACAACTAAATCAAGCCAAATCTTGAGCGCGCAAGGTTTAACAAAAAGTATGGCAGGTATTTCTTTTCTGGTAAACGGAAATCTTGCAGTTGTCAAAGGAGAACCTGTTTATCGGGTCTATATCTTTTCAAAATCAAATTCTAACAACAACAAACTTCTATGGACATGTAAAAAAAGTTTCGAACTCGAAAACTTTTATTTTTGCTCTATTCTTCAAAACGGAAAGCTATTTCTATTTTTCGAAATACCCTCTTTCGCAATTATGCAATGGGACTTAATAGATCAGAAATTTAATATGCGATATATGCTATATTCGAATTCAAAATTTACTCATCTCCGGTTAGATAACTTAAAAATGAAACTGAATAACGACAATACATTGTTGACAGTAGCACATTGGGATCGTTTTTCTTCTAGTGATGTCTATGTTTATTCGACAAAAACTGGCACAATGATAGCATATAGTAAGTATTTTATAATCAAATTTTCTATAAATACAGATGCCAAGGTTATTAATTTATTTAGCAATTCAGGAAAATTTGATGAGGAATTGCATAATTTCAGTTTTATTGGATCAGGAGAACAGGAACGTTTGTTTTTCTCCGGTCCGCATCATGAAAAAAAGATTTATAACACTTATATATTGAATCCTAAGATGCACACACTTGATAAATCTTCTGACAATAATGTCTTTGGGGAAATTTATTATGGCACTGGCAATAATAATGTCTTTTATCCTGACATATATCGAGATTATAAATCAATTGGTTCTATTGTTTCTGAATATATTATAAAAATTGATGTTAATCATTTATCGATTCAAAGATTGTCTCAAAATGAAAGTTGGAAAAATTATAAAGAGCGTTATGTGTGTAATACATATTTTAATGTAGAAGAAATTAGGCAAATTATACAGACTATTGTTAAAGAGTCTAATGATCTTGAGGAAACCCAAATTTTAACTCCGAAGTTCTCAGAAGAACGTAAAAAATATCCTGTAGAGACGCACACATGGATTATTGAATATAAAAAAGATGAACATGGAATATGGGAGATAAATTTAAAAGCTCGAATTGGATCTGATAAAGAAATTGAATCTAGATCATTTTATTTAGATAATGGTTTTTTTGAACATAAAGTGCTCAGGAATGGTGACATATTGTTTGTTTTCAGTTCTTCCATTCAAATCTATGCAATAAATTCCGAGAAAAGTTCTGAAAAACCAATTATCTTAATTTATTGTTGGGGCAATGATAAATCTAACCAAACAGCAAAAATATCCAAAGATTCCATAATTAGCTTTCTTTCTTCTTTTACGTCTGAAAAGAATCGAAAATTTTATTTTGATTTTGAAATTTTGCCACCTCCAAATTTTTATGTACATAAGAAAGTACGTAAAGATACAAATATATCATCATTATATTGGTTAGACTATAAAAAATTAACAATTTTAAAATTATATGGAAAAGATCTATTTGATAAAATTTTTAAAAATGAAGAGTATAAGTTGGATGTATTTTATAATAATTATTATCATTATAGATTGTCGATATTTGAGAATGGCGATATTTATAACTTTATATTGATGATAGGCCAAATTGCTTCTAGATTAGTAGAGTTAGAAAAATATAACAAAAATCTAAGGTTTACAGAAAAATTTTTATCAGAAACCAATATGTTGGTTGGCACTATTTTGCCTAGGATTAATCCTGAAGAATATGATAATTCTTTATCATCTAATTTTCAACATTGTGGATCCTATATTGATTCACATAATCTATTTAAAACTTCATATTTTAATATTTTATCTTTCTGGATTTCTGAACAATGGAACTTTTTAGAAAGATTTTATCCGCGAATTTATAACATTTTAGCATCCCCTTATTCGTTGTATTCATCTTATCTTACTACTTATTCCCAAGAAACTGTAATTTTAATATTTCCATTATTAAATTTTGCTACATATCCTGAAAAATGGTCTTATAGCGAACTATTTTATTTGCAAGATAATCCCTTTACCTTGCTATCGGATACCTCAGATCATTATAAATGGTGGAATGTTAAAGCACTTATCGACTTCAAGTGGAATACTTATGGATCCTTATATTATTTTATAATGTGGGCAATATATACAATTTTTATGTCCTGCTTTTTAGTTGTTTCAACAATCCAAATGTCTTGGAATAATCAAGTTATTCTTTTAACTTTAACTATTTTTTTTGGATATTTTCACCTTATTTTTGAGGTTCGTCAATTTATTCATAGACCAATAGTTTATATTGCTAGTTTATGGAATTGGATTGGTATAGTATATATTTAATTTAAAAATAATTAATTTAATATATATAATTATAGTACTAACGTTTTATCTTTATGGTTTATTACAATTTTAATTATAGATCTTGTTACAATATTATTCCCAACAATAATTTCATTACTATGGTTACATAATAGATCTCTACCAATTTGGTCTATAACTATTGCTGTTTTTTTGCTTGAGATTAAATTTTTATTTTTTTTTCGTGCTATAAAATATTTTGGAATTTATTTTGCAATTATGATTGGAGTAGCACAAAAAGTTTTTTCTTTTTTTATTCTTTTAGCCATTATAGTATTAGCTTTTGCTCATTCTTTACATCTTTTATTAAGGCCTACTAATCCTTGGAATCTAGTTGCAACATATGATTTAGTTTCACCTAATGGAACTATTCAAGCATCATCACTTATTGAAACTCCAGATGGTGATACAAACTTATTTTCCATGTTTAGTACTTCAATTTTAGCCGTATATTTTATGCTAACAGGTAATATAATAATGATTGAGTAAAATTTTAAAAAAACAATTAATAATATTTTTATTTTTAGGCGATTCAAGTTCAGTTTCTTCATGGGTTTTAAAAAATAATTGGACTTTGGCACTTTTATTATTTGTATTTTCATTTTTTACAACTATTTATTTATTAAATCTATTAATTTCATTACTTGGAAATGCTGTTAATGAAAGAGATAATGAAGAACCTTTTTTACGACTAAAAGGAGAGGTAATAAAATTTTACTTAACTGTATTTTAGAAATGGTCTAAAAAAAATTTATTTGCTTATTTTTTAGATATTATCTAAAATTGAACTTTTTTGGATGTTACCTCATCAAAGAAGAAAGAAAAACTGGTTTCCAGAAATATTGTAATTAATTATGTTATACACACTGCAAATATTATATAATATATGTTAATATACACATATACTTTAAATTTTTAGATATTACAAAGTTTCAGTTAATGAGCTTAGAAAATATATAAAAAGTATTGAAGATAAAAAAAGTTTGCCTGCCAGAATTTTGGAAATTTCTAAAATTGACGACCTGGGAAAGGAATTGAAAAGTCAAATTGAAAATTCTGAGGAGGAATTAAAAAAACAAATGAGTGAAGCACTTGATAAACTTAATAAATTCATTAAGATTAATGAAAAGACAAGTAGTAATTCGGGTATATAACAATTTTTACCCACTTAGATAGTAATGTTACAATTGGAGTGGTATGATAAAAAAAAAAATTTTAACTATCACATAGTTCTTATTTTATTTCTATTTATATATATTTTTTATTAAATTACTATTTATAATTTCTTTTTTTCATTGTTTTTTCATCTAAATAAATATTTCTATAAATCTGCCAAATTATCAATGTTATCAATTTGAAGATTTTATTATCGCGCTTTCAATTTACTGTAATCATCAAATAATTGACGATCATATGAAAATCTTAAATTTAAAGTTAAATTTATTGTTAACAAATAAAATTTCCCAAATTCCTCTTCTATTTTCGTTTTTCAATACTTATCAAGTAATATGCTAGAGCTAGTTGTTTATGTAGCTAAATAATAAGGAAATTTTCAAGCTTTTTTTTGTATCATATTTCTTAATTTTTTTAAACTTTGAACGAAGACATCTTGACAACCGCCAAGTCAAATTTGATGAACTTTTCTTGTTTAACATTCTACGAATCGGCATAATTCAAATAAAAAAAATTTATCAAAATTGGCTTCGTGGCTGTCGTGATATCTTCTTTCAAAGTTTTAAAAAAATTTCAAATAAAAGTTGCGCCAAAATTTTCTCAAATTTTGAACGAAGATATCTCGACAACCACCAAGTTAAATTCAATGAAGGTTTTTTTTTTTTTTTGAATTCTACGAATCTGTAGAATTCAAATAAAAAACTGTTATTAAATTTTGCTTGATAGTTGTCAAGATATCTTCACTCAAATTTTAACATCTATCAAAAGCGATAAATTTTTTCAAACTTTGAGAAATTCAATCTTATAAGAATTATTACATGATATTTCTAAGGAACTTTAGTACTGTATAACTTTTTTTACAAAGATATCTCATCAAAAATTAAACCAAATTCAATAACCATTTTTTATTTGAATTCTATGAATATGTAAAATTTAAAAAAAAAAGATAGGTGGTTGTCGAGATATCTTCGCTCAAAGTTTTTAAAAAATTCAAAACATCTCAAATAAAAATTTTCAAACTTTAAGCGAAGATATTTCGACAACCACCAGGTCAGATTTGATGATATATATATTTTTTTATCTGAATTTTACAAATCTGTAGAATTTAATTTAAAAAAAAGATGACCAAATTTGGCTTGGCATTTGTCAATATATCCTCGCTTAAAGTTTAAAAAAACTCAAACCGTCTATCAAAATAGAAGCTAGCCATAATTTTCTCAAACTGTGAGTGAATATATCTCGATAACAATCAATCAAATTTTGATGGATTTTTTGGTAGATAATTAATGCCGGAGGTGAGTTTTATTAAAATTTGGCAGAATCATTATTGAGAAGTGAGAGTCCCGTGACAAGGCGATCGTAATTACACTGGGAGTCGCCGTAGGATTATTGGTATTAATCTTAGAGCTGTTGGTCGGTCGCGCGAATTTTCCGTTCAAACACCTGGCTTCGTCATACTCAATTCTTATACTTAATACCTTCCAATTTCTAGTTCTTTATGCCATGCATATGCCATAAACATACTGTATTTAACCTTGTCATTTATCTTCCTACGCATCCCTTCTTCTGCACCAATTCTGATTATCACATGCGCTGTTCTGCCTGTAATTGTGTTTTGAGGCGAAGGGTCGTGTGGCTGTTCTTCTTCAATCAGGTGATTATCGGTCGCATTTATTTGTTGAAATGAAGCCTCAAAAAGAAAACAGGGCAATTTCGATACATTTGGCAGGACACTCAGGTTATATATGCATAAATGCTATCGCGATTTGTAGATTTTACCTTCGGTATTGTTATGAGGTATTGCTAAGAAGGTGAGACTGATAATATAAAGACTCGAAATTATGCTTATTCGGCTTAAATACTTAGGCAATAGAAAAAATAATAAAAAGAATTCTTAATCAATTCTTAACTCAAAGAAATGGCCAGTTCTATTTTGTTTCAACTGTATGTTTATCCGCTCACCGGTTCTCATATGTTCTGGTAAGAATAGCTACAGTAGTCTATCTCGCAAATTGATATCTTGGTTAAATAATCAAATGCGATTGCTTTAAAAAGCTATTAAAAGATATGTACCATTATTTAGTTGAAATCAAGTTATTTCCGAATCTACATATGTTCTATATCCGCCTACAACATAGAAGTCACCGGAAAAGACCGACTAATCAGATGCACGTATTTGTGTAGAGACGCTTCATTCTTCATATAGCCATACACTCTTTACATTGCAAAAGGTGGGACTAGTTCGGGTGACCAGAGCTATACACAATAGAAACTAACTACAAAAACTATCTAATCCTAACCATAACGATAAAAAGTTCGATAGAAAGTTCGATATAGGGTAGAAAGACTTGGTCCGAATAATTAGAGTTTACGCTATGGTTGTTTATTAATCATGATATTAGTAGAACGAAATGCTTTTATAATTTTTTCAGATACACTTTAGGTGAGTTATCTTCATTTTAGAAGGAAACTTCGTTTGTTTATCTTTACATCTAACGAAATTAATTATCCCATGATGAATTCCCTAATTCTTCTCATTCTCACCATTCTCGAATACCCACCATTTCTGGAATTACCGAATTTTTGGAATTTGTATTAACCATAGCTGTAGCAGCAAAGTTGTCACGGCAAATTCTCGATTTTGATTTATTAACGGCCAAAATATTATACATTGTTTACTAATTTCCGGTCAATTAACCTTTTAATTTTCATTACAAAAAAAGGAATTTTTGGAAAAAATATGCCCGCACTATTGTAAAATTTCCAGGAACAATTTTCACTTAATAGGCGCCTGTGATTTCATTAGTAATATTTTTGATCGTCGTTCTTAGCCAATCAAAATCGAGAATCTGCCTTCAGGTTCGATCTACAAGCGCCGTTCTTTAATAAGTAATCCTTTCCAAATTGGGATTTTTTTCGCTTATAAAAGTCCGCACGTACGTACATACGTACTAAAATTTTTGGTAAATTTTCAATATGATGCCATTACCGAACGAATGCTACTATATAATATTTAATAACTTCCGAAATAATTATAAAAACTTATTTTCGTGTGCGCTTGTAAACCGGCAATGGTGTAGAATTATTATACCAATGCTGTGGAGTGAGCCGGAACACCGTTTTAAAAATCGAAGACTTATAAAAATATTTCTTTTAACGTTAAATGCTGAAGAGAAAGCTCTATTAACTCCTTTTAAAATTACCCTTCCAAGTCATCCCAAGCCATTATTTGAATATACAAGTTATGTTACATCTATTAGCAGTTATTTGTCTGAAGGAGTTAAAAATTGGCTTGGATATAAAAACGGACGTGAGCTTAAATATGCCGTTGAATGTTCCTTGATTGCAATGTTTCTAAGAACTAGCAAAAATCTTAAACATTTAAGTCTTAACGAAGCTATTTGCAATCAATTAATATTTGAAAACCTTTATGAGAATACTACTGTAACTTCTATGGATTTATATATCACTGGCGGTTTTAAATCTAAGACGATAGATGTATTAGCAAAAGTCCTTAATGAGAATTCTACTTTAACTTCTTTGAAGCTTAGTTCTGATCAACTTAATTATGAAAGATTGGAAACATTATTAAAGGCCCTTAATAAAAATATTGCCCTAACTTCTTTAGATCTTTATAGTAATATGATTGGTACTAAAGGTGGAAAGTTATTAGCAGAATTTCTTTGCAAGAACACCACGTTGACTTATTTGAATCTTAGTAATAATCATCTTGGATCAGAAGAAGGAAAAGCATTGGCAAACGCACTTTGCAAGAATACCACGCTGACTTCTTTGAATCTTAGTGATAATAATCTTAGATCAGAAGGAGGAAAAGTATTAGCAGATTCACTTTGCAAAAACACCACGTTGACTTCCTTGAATCTTCAAAATAATTACGTTGGATCAGAAGGAGGAAAAGCATTAGCTAATTCTCTTTACAAGAACACTACGCTGACTTCTTTGAACCTTTATTGGAATTATCTTGGACCAGAAGGAGGAAAAGCATTTGCTGATGTACTTTGCAAGAACACCACACTGACTTCCTTGGATCTTGGTTGGAACAATTTTGGATTAGAAGGAGGAAAAGCATTAGCAGGTGCACTTTGCGAGAACACCACGCTGACTTCTTTGGACCTTGATTTGAATAATCTTGGATCAGAAGGAGGAAAAGCGTTAGCAGACGCACTTTGCAAGAACACTAAGCTGACTTCTTTGAATCTTGATTGGAATAGTCTTGGATCAGAAGGAGGGAAAGCGTTAGCCGATGCACTTTACAAGAATATCACGCTAAAAAATTTAGATCTTCGATATAATAATATTGGAACAGGTGGAAAAGCATTAGCTGATGCACTTTACAAGAATACCACGTTGATCTCTCTGAACCTTAGCAAAAATAATCTTGGGTTAGAAGTAGGAAAAGTATTAGCAGATGCACTTTGCAAGAACACCACTTTGATCTCTCTAAATCTTAGTGAGAATAATTTCGGATCAGAAGAAGGAAAGGCATTAGAAGTGCACTTTCAAGAACACCACTCTTGCGTATCTAGATATTCGATCTAATGATATTAATTTTTGATTTTAAAGCTTACATTCAAAATATAGAAATACAACAATAAATATAACGAATCAAAAATAATTCAGTATATAATTAGATATAAAATAGTAAATTATTAATTAAAAATATCAAAAAAGCAAATATTATAAATACAATCAATTGTAAAAATAACGTAAACCAAATAAATGCAAACAAATACAAGATAAAGAGAAACTCGTATTAAATAAAGTGTATAGATCAAATCAAAATACAGTATATAGATATAATGATTTAAACGTCTTAAATAAGCTTAAAACTTCAATTAAAGCTTTAGATATATAAAAAATTAAAATTAAGAATTAATTTAAAAATGAGAAAATACGTCCCTCCTTAGAAGGTTTTTTTTTTCTAAAAAAAAAAGAAATAACCGAAGAAGGCATATTTTATTTATTTTTAATATTTTTTTGATTAACCTGTGAATTTTAGCTACGGTGAATATTAAAACATCCTAAATTTAAATGGTTTAAAATAACTATTATGTAACCTTTGCGTTGCTTCAGACATGGCTATTTTACTTCAAATTTATTGTAATAAAGATATATTATTAATCTAAATAAATTTTAAACTAAATAAAATAATAAAATATTACATAATTAAAATTAACAAATTTTAACTGTATCAAAAATTAATTATTAACAAGGATTCATCTTATTTTAAAAAAACACAGTTTTTAATAAATTTTTTTATACTCACTAAATTAATGCGAACAAGATGAAATTAATAAAGTTTAAATAATAACTTGAATACAGTAGCTTATTTTAACCGTTTAGATTATAAATACCTAAGCCAATAAATTTCCTTTAACATTCTTGTACTAATTGACGAAAATAAAATGAAGTCAAAAGAAACATTTATGAAACTGAATAGCTTGCTGTATTTAACACTTAAACCAACAAATTTCTTTGTACACATGATTAAATTAAATTGAACGAATGAAATAAATAGTATATATTGTATGTAAAAATTTTTGTTAATTTTTCCATGTATATATTTTTTTCAGTTTATCGTTATGAAATGGCTATGTATAGGAGATTAAAGTTTGAAACCACAGATCGTAGTTAAGCCCACATATAATGGTTCGAGACCGCAGATCTTGGTTTGAGACCATAGATCTTGGTTCAGACCATGGCAATTTAAAATGTATAAATATGACCCTAAACTAATAAAAAGAAGAGATCGAAGAATAGGGAAAATTCCGCTTGAGTCTTAATGAAGTAATAAAGAACGTACCTTATGAATCGTATACCAACTAAATAAATTCCTTAACAATCCACTATCATTAAATCCGAATCCTCCGTAAACATTCATCTCGCATAACCTATGCTTGTAACCCTGAGCTAATTTGATCTCATGTTAGCCAACTTCTATTTATAAATTTGGTTACATTCACGCACTAAATAACATAGGAAATATTCATCATAAAATTGAACAGCTTATTTAATCACTTTGATTAATAAATTTCTTTATACTCACCTAAATTGGCGCTAATTAAGACGATTAAAAATTAATATTTATAAGTCTGTATAGCTTGCCTTAAACATATTCTTTATATATATGCATTAAACTAACGTGAACAAATGAAAATATTAATAAATATTCGCAAAGCAGAATAGCTCAATTAAACACATAGATAAAAAGTTTCCTTATACTTACATAAATTAACGCAAGTAAAGACTAATAATAAATATTTTGAACCAGAAGTTTAAGCATTTATATTAATAAACTTTCATTATATTATGCACTAAATGACGTAAGTAAAAGGAAATCAAATAATAACATTCATGAACTTGAATATCTTTTTTAAATACTTAGGCTAATAAATTTTATTTATACATATGCCTAATTTCACACCAATAAAATAATTAATAAATATTCATGAATTTGAATAGCTGATTTAACACTTAGATTAATAAACTTTCTTTGTATTCACGATTAAATTAACTTGAACAAATGAAAATTAATATAAATGCTGTATTCACAAACTTAAATAGCAATTTAAATATTTAGATTAATAAGCTTCGTTATACGCACTAAATTAACGTGAACGAATTAAATTAAATAGTAAAAATCATGAAACGAATAGCTTATTTAAACACTTGATTGACGATTTTCTTTATACTCACCTAACTAATGTTAATAAAAAGGTCTGAACATTAATATTTATGAACTCAAGCATTCTAAAACTCATCTAAACTAACGCGAATAGAGATTAAATAATAAATATTCATGAATCTGAATATAGAAAGTTTATCTCTATATTAGATTGGTATTAAAAATTATTTAATATAAATTTGATGCTAGGATATAATCTTATATTAGCATTATAAATAATTTAATCCTATATCAGTGCATTAAATTGCTACGAAAAGATAGCATTAGTTAGAACAATCAAGATTGCACCACCCAAATCCAATCATTAGTCTTATAATAATCTCGTAAAACATAAGAGTTAAAATTATTAGGATTGTCTCATATCGAATCAACAATTAAAACAAGGTAAACTTCAGAATTAACGCTTCATAATCATTTTAACTCAAATTTCTGATTACTATTTTCAAAAAAAAAAAAAAAAAAAACGGTATAAGCCATTATACTAACTGATTTGTCAAACTTGTGTCCTTTCAAGAAAATGGCTTTTGGAAAGTCATACCCGAATAAATTTTATTTTTATTATTTTATATTTATTAATAATATAACATGTTTAAATGCGGATTATTTCTCTTCTTTATTTTCCCATTAAATTGACAGTTTATTTGCTTTTCGCTATTTTTTTTATTCAGGGCTATTTGTTATATTCTTTAAATTATTGTAATATTTCCATACTTTGATTGTTTGATTTTATTTTAAAATTAATACTATTATACTTAAGGTTCAAAGAAGTCAGCATGGTATTCTTGCAAAGTGAATCTTCTAACGCTTTTCCTCCTTCTGATCCAAGGTTATTAGACCGAAGATTCAAATCTTTCAGCGTGATGTTCTTGCGAATTTCATCTGCTAGTGCTTTTCCTCCTCATGATCTGAGTTTATTATGTTGTAGATTCAATTCTTTTAGAGATGTGTTTATGCAAAGTGCATCGGCTAATGCTTTTCCACCTTCCAAATTAAGATAATTATGGCTGAGATCCAAAAAAGCCAAGTGTTGTTCTTGCAAAGAGCATTTGCTAATACTTTTCCTCCTCCTGATTGAAGGTTATTGGACCGAAGATTCAAATTTTTCAGCGTGAGGTTCTGGCAAAGTGCATCTGCTAATGCTTATCCTCCTTCTGATCCGAGCTTATTACATCGTAGATTTAAATTTTTTAGCGAAGCGTTCATGCAGAGTGCATTAGCTAATGCTTTTCCTCCTTCTGGCTTAAGATTGTTAAAACTAAGATTCAGAGAAGTCAATGTGGTGTTCTTGCAAAATGCATCTGCTAATACTATTCCTACTTCTGATCCAAAATTATAATATTCAAGATCCAAAACTTTCAGAATTTCGTTCTTACAAAGTGCGTATGCTAATGCTTTTCTCCATCATGATATACCATAATTGAAAGATTACCAATCTCCATGAAGTTTCAAAGAAGACAGCGTGGTATTTTTGCAAATAAACTTTGCTAACAACATCCCCCCTCAGTACCAATCCGACTATTACTAAGATTTAAAGAATTTAGAGTAATGTTTTTATAAAGAGCCTCCAACAGTGTTTTAATATCTTTAGTCACAAGTATAATTGTTAAAAGATTCAAAGAAGTAGAATTCTTATAAAGAAACTTTACTAATCCATCTATTACCTTAGATTTAAATCATCACTGATAATAGACGCAAACAATAAATTTATAGAGGTAATATTAGCCTTATAAAGATTTTCAGATATTATTCGATTGCAAATAATGCCATCAATCTTTAGACCTTTAAGATTTTGCTAGTTCGTAGAATCATCGCAGTTAAAGAACATTTAACGGCATTTACAAGTTCACGACTTATTTCATATCTTTTATAACGAAACCAGTTTATAACCATCATACAAATAATAGTTAATAGAAATGATATAATTTGTATATTCAAATAGTGGTTTTAGGAGGCTTAGGGGGGTAATTTTAAAAGGAATTAATAAAACTTGCTCTTCAGCATTTAAAGTTAAAAGAAGTATTTTTATAAGTTTTTTATCATTAAAATAACGTTCTGGTTCGCCCTACAATATTGGTATAATAATCCTACACCATTGAGGTTTACTAGTGCACATGAAAATAATTTTTCCGGAGGTTACTAAATATTATATAGTAGCATTCAACAGGTAGTGTTATCATATTGAAAAATACATGCGTACTGTACGTACGTAGGATTTAAATACTGTACGTATATACAGTATCAGCATAAGTATTGTGAAACGTTACCAAAAAATCAGCATAAGTATTGTGAAACGTTACCAAAAAATCAAAATCTGGAAAGGATTGCTTCTTAGATTTGTTGGGGATAAAGTCATACGATGCATGTACGTACGTACGTATGCACTAAATTTTTTTGTCATTTTTTTTCAATATGACAACATTACCTATTGAATGCTACCATATAATATTTAATAACCTCCGGCATAATTATAAAAACTTATTTTCATGTGCACTTGTAAACCGTCAATGGTGTAGAATTATTATACCAATATTGTGGAGCGAACCGTAACACCATTTTAAAGATCAAAGACTTATAAAAATATTTCTTTTAACGTTAAATGCTGAAGAGAAAGCTCTATTAACTCCTTTTAAAATTTCGCTTCCAAGTCATCCCAAACCATTATTTGAATATGCAAGTTATGTCACATCTATTAATAGTTATTTGCCTGAAGGAGTTAAAAATTGGCTTGGATATAGAAACGGATGTGAGCTTAAATATGCCGTTGAATGTTCTTTGATTGCAATGTTTCTACGAACTGGCAAAAATCTTAAACATTTAAGTCTTAATGAAGTTATTTGCAATCAATTAATATTTGATAATCTTTATGAGAACACTATTGTTACTTCTATGGATTTATCTATCACCAGTAGTTTTAAATCTAAAGCGATAGAATTATTAGCAAAAGTCCTTAATAAGAATACTACTTTGACTTCTTTGAAGATTAGTTCTAATCTACATAATTATGAAGGAGTAGAAACACTATTAAAGGCTCTTAATAAAAACATTGTCCTAAATTCTTTAGATCTCTATAGTAATATGATTGGTGCTAAAGGAGGGAAGGTATTAGCAGAGTTTCTTTGTAAGAACACTACGTTAACTTCTTTGAGCCTTGTTAGTAATAATATTGGATCAGAAGGAGGAAAAGCATTGGCAGACGCACTTTGCAAGAACACCACGCTGACTTCCTTGAATCTTGGTTTGAATAATCTTGGAACAGAAGGAGGAAAAGCATTAGCTGATTCACTTTACAAGAACACCGCTTTGTCTTCTTTGAATCTTTATTGGAATAATCTTGGACCAGAAGGAGGAAAAGCATTTGCTGATGCACTCGGCAGGAATACCACGTTGACTTCTTTGAATCTTCTGTCTAATAATCTTGGATCAGAAGGAGGAAAAGCGTTAGCAAGTTCACTCTGCAAAACACTACGCTGACTTCTTTAAATCTTGATTTGAATGATATTGGATCAGAAGATGGAAATGCCTTGGCAGATGCTCTTTGCAAGAACACCACATTGACCTCTCTGAATATTAGTGATAATAACCTTGGGCCAGAAGGAGAAAAAGCATTAGCGGATGCACTTTGCAAGAACACTACATTGACCTCTCTAAATATTAGTTTTAATAATCTTGGGCCAGAAGGAGGAAACGCATTAGCAGACGCACTTTTCAAGAACACCACATTCACTTATTTAAATATTCTGTCCAATGGTACTAGATTTTTGAATTTAAAATTTTACATGCAAAATATAGCAATACTACAATAATTATGTTGTAGATGGATACAGAATATTTGGAGATTCGAAATCACCTCAAGTTAATTCTAAATTCATTTAAATGTATTTAGATTTTATAGTAAATGCTATATTCTTTTATTAAGTGTCTTCTTTTTTTAAAAAAAAAACGCATTCGAATATTTAGTCTCTATTAAAATTTTTGATATTATTTGTATTATGTGGGTGGTTAAACTTATGCAATAAATTAAAACGTTTACATTGGTATTAGTGGTAAATGTAGATAATACTCTTTTGGCTTCATAAATTTAACAAACTTCATGTTATTCAATAACTTTTAGTTAGGATATTATGTGGTCTGATCTCAGACTAATAAACCATAGTTGGTATTAAGAACTGTCTGAATCTAGAAAAAATTGCACTGCCTTTTATATTAGTTTGACCAGTCTGATCTAATTAACTCTTTATGGAATATAAACCAAAATATACCAGGCTAAACCAGATCAGACCCTATTCCTAATATATAAAGTTCTTATACTGTAAGGTATTAAGAATTCTTCCTCAGAATCGTAAACAATATGCCATATTAGATCATGATGAAATAAGAAAAAAAAAATTTTTTTCAAGACATTTATTAATCAATCATTAAAAACTTGTCTCACAATAAAATAGTGACCATATCTTAGGCAAAATAGTAAAATACGATTGCTTTAAATAGCCATAAATATCATTAAGTTAATCCGAACCTACAGATATGGCGTCAACGGAAAAAACAACTTAATCAGATGCATGTGTTTGCGTAGAGATAATCATACATTTCGTTGTACTCGATTCTGATATGCACTCTGTATACGGCTCGGGACGAGACTTATCTGCGTTGTATATTTAGCTATGATCCGTCTTAAAGTATTTATAAAGAAAAATGATTTGCGTACAGTACATCAGTTTCATGTAACATCGCGTACATCAATTTTTTATTGGTCAATATTAAGTCGAATTTCAAGTAACTAATAAATGCTACGATTTTACTGGGCAAAAAAAATTCGATGTACGTGATGTTATACGAAACTAATGTACGAAACTAATGTACGCAAATCATTTTTCATTTATAAAATGATGGTATTTCATATATTGGGAGGGCTGTTTATATTTACAAGAGCAAGGTTATTATCCGATTATCTTTTTTTACAGAAAGAAAACCTATATTTATATATTCTTTGGCGTAGGCCCTAAGCTAAATGAATCAATTATTAATAATTAATGAGATAAAGAAAATACGTTAGAACTACGTTTAGTCAAAGTAATACGCAATTATGCGACGATCTGCTAAAAATAAGGTAATAAAAATAATGCTAACTATAGAAATGTTAGTTACAAAATATTCATATGAAAATTTTTACGTAACAATCGCAAGGACAATACCGCTGCTTGTATTGCACACAGTGTTTTTTATTATTTTTTTTTAATAGTAATCCTTTCCAAATTTAGATTTTTTTGGCACCTCTTTCACATAATTGCATAACCGCACGCAAACAAGAAAAAAATTTTTAGTAATTTTTTCAAGAAGAATTACCTCTTGAATGCTACTATATTATATTTAACAACCTCCGAAAAGATTATGAAAACCTATTTTCATGTGCACTTGTAAACCGTCAATGGTGTAGAATTAGTATTCCAATATTGTGGAGCGAACCAGAACGACATTTTAAAGATCTAAGACTTATAAACATATTTCTTTTAACGTTAAATGCTGAAGAGAAAGCTCTATTAACTCCTTTTAAAATTACTTTTCCAAGTCATCCCAAGCCATTATTTGAATATACAAGTTATGTCACATCTGTTAGCAGTTATTTATCTGAGGGAGTTAAATATTGGCTTGAATTTTATAAAAACGACTGTGAGCTTGAAAATGCCGTTAAATGTTCTTTAATTGTGATGTTTTTACGAACCAGTAAGAATCTTAAACATTTAAGTCTTAATGAGATTATTTACAATCAAATAGTATTTGATAATCTTTATAAGAATACTACAATTACTTCTATGAATTTACATATTAATGGTTTTAAATCCAAGGCAATGGATATATTAACAAAATTCATTAATAAGAATTCTACTCTGGCTACTTTAAATCTTACTTCTGTGATGACTAGAAAACGGCGACTCAGTCGCTTCACAATCCAAAAACTCGTGTAACCTGGGTAAGTAACCTTTCGA
>CAJVPY010001802.1:0-18124 GCA_910591965.1 Dentiscutata erythropus | reverse complement strand
GTAATTAATATGTAATTGCATGAATAATGTAGTAATAAAATATGTATTAGTAATAATATATAAGGCATCGATCCAAAGAGGGGAGATGCCTAGCTTGAGCTTTTTCTTCGTGAATAAGCTTCGTTCTTAGTGAATAAATTATTGTATCTGCGTGAATACATTGCTGGTGGTAGTATCTGGTACGATACTCCAGTCATCGCATAATTAGGCCAAGCGAGGTTAAAGACCAATACTAAAGTTAAAGTAATACACGTAGTGTTGTTAAACTACGCGACAATAAGATTTACGAAGTTTAATTCTGAAACCCCTTAGTATAGCGAACATTACGAAATAAGAAAAAGCATACTCAAGCATTTAATTCTATAAACGTTGTCATCAATTGCGATGCTTGAGCGTTATCACGATTATTATCTGATCAATTGATTTAGATGCTTGAGAACAGCCTAAATCTGGAATTCCAATTAGATGAAACTCTTATATTGAACGTTCAAAATTTTGACTACTCAGAATTTTAACTATTCGGGATTTTAACTATTCGGGATTCTAAACTATCAAGATTTTAACTATTCGAGATTTTGAATATCGGGATTTTGTTCCTGTCGAGATTTTGTCTTTTTCGGAATTTTGTCTTGTCGGGATTTTGTCTTTTTCGGGATTATGCATGTCGAGATTTTAACTTTGGGTTTCGGGATTCCGGGGTAAAATCATGTAAACATTTAACATTTTTAGAATAATCCAGTAATAGCAGCCTAACTTATGCTTTCATTCAAAAATAAAAAATAAATATATATATATATGAGTGACATCAAGAGAAAAGAGAACATTCGTTTTTATTGATTATTTATCTGATGATCGACAACACATCAGGCTTTCAATTATGAAAGCCCGTCGATCATCAGATAAATAATCAATAAAAACGAATGTTTCCTTTTCCCTTGGCATCACTCATATACTGTATATATGTACATATATGCACATCACATTTCTCGTCTACTCTAAATGGGATGCATGGTCGGGAAATGAATAAGTGTTTTTATGACCATATATATTGTAACTTCATTATAATTCTGAAATAGGACATGCTAAAAAATTTAACCTATTTATGAAATACCGTAGGCAAAGGATCGTAATAAGGTTTCAAATTTAAGTTAAAATAATCCATTTTAGTGAAATATATGGCGTATTGCTTTTGAAATAAATTATAACAAATTTTATTTATGATCTGAACACACTTATTTACAATTTTAAATTATCATACTATTCATAAAAGGTAAATCCCGGTCATTTGAGGGTCCGGAGGACTCTCAAATGGCTGAAGATCTATCGGGTTATTTTCTCGTAATGGGAAATAAGTGTACTATTCTTAATCTTGTAATGTCATGACGGTGGTTTAAAAGACTTATGATCACCACTTTAATTAATGAAAACCAGAAACACTCATTGTTTTTCGGCAAACAGAGGAAATAACAAGTGTTTCGGAAATTTGTTCTTTTCACTGATTAAAGAAGTCATATTAGATATAGAAACAACTATTATTACAAATATGAATATAAAATTTTATTCCATGAAATCCTGGGCATCTCATTTAATTATCCTATTGGACCATTCGTAATTACAAATGAGTGACGCCAGGGAAAATGAGACATTAGGGGGTTTCAAAGTTAACAAATAAGTGACGCATTTCGAAAATAAATAGGATTTTTCAATAGTATTTTTACTATGTTGAATTATAAATCGGAAAAATAAATTGAGATTCTCTGATTTTAACTTTGAAACCCCCTATTAGTTTATCATTGATTATTTAAATAATGATAAACCAATGTCCCATTTCCCTTGGCATAACTCAAATTCAATTTTAGGTCCCACTTATTTCCGAAAAAATACGTTAATTTTGACACTCCTTGATTGTTACCCCCAAAATTCCAAAAGATGGCATGTTAAAAATTTAACCTATATTATTTAAGAAATATATATCATAGATAGCGATTTATACCGCATAAAAATTTCTTATAGTTTATGTAGAATGACGTTGATCGTTGACCCAAAATTTTTGAGAATGGTATTAAACAGTTATCTTAATCAGCTAGACGTATGGGCGAAAATTTACAGGAAATTGACAGAGCGTAGGATCGATTTCCGGTCACGTGATTTTCCGATGTCAATAGTCTTCGAACAAAATACTTTTATTTATTTATGGTTAGAAAGAGCTACATTATAGTTAGAAAATTTTTTGAAGTGTCAAAAGATCGATTTACTACTAAATTTGCGATTTTTGCAAAGCGAATGTTGTGAATTTCTTTACGTTATACCTAATCCTGATTTTTGATTGGTTAATTGACGTCGAGAAATCATGTGACGAGAAATCGATCCTACGCCCGTTGTTCGGAACCAGAGCACAAAATCCTATCGCTATCGCTATAAAATGCCGGAGGCTCCGTTTAATTATGATTTCCACCGATTGGGAGAGCTTCGGAAGTCAAGTCCGGTTTAGCGTCAATCGTAAACAAAGGTTTATGGGTTTGACAATACTTTTTAGTAGTCTTTTGGTATATGAAGGTAGTAAGGTCAACGAAGCAGATCACGTGACTCAGTGATGGTTTTTTTAACTTGATCATGGGCGAATCTATTTGTCGCCGGCAGTTACAAAAATCACAAATTTTTTAAACCAAAATTATGTCTATGAAATCAACTTCCGTGACTTAACAAAAAATATTCCTACATACTATGACCTTTTAATCCTAAATACAATTATAAATAAAATCCAGGTGCTGTGACAAATAGATTATTTTTAATAAAATTTTTTTTTTAAAAAAAGCTCTATTGGTTTAAAATATAGAATTGAGCAAAATTTAAAAATAGTTAGAATGTAATTTACAGAGATACAATTTGAAGTTTAAAAATCTTATATGAAACGATTATAAAAAATTATCAAATTTCAAATTGTATCTCCTTTGTAAGTTACATATTAATTAGCTAAAATTTTGCTCAATTACCTGTATTTTAAAACAAATAGAGCATTATTTTTAAGAATTTTTAGTAATATTAATAATTTTCGTACGTACGTAAAATTCATTAACCACCGTGATTGTTACACGAAAAAATTATCTATGATTTTTATATGGAACTATGTATAGATTTGATCTACATAGCGATAGTGGCCATTTACTCATAACAATAACAAAGTCAAATAGCATGTCTTAGTAGGCCCAGGCTAATAATTAGACGGGTTTTACGATAATCTGATGGGTTTTATGCATATCAGAATCGTGCAGAATAGACCCTCCCTCATTAAATCAAAACAATCACCCTAAGAATCCATCAGACCAATCAAAAAATTAAACTAGGGTTTAAACTAAAATTTGTGACTCTCAATTCGAAAATTAGCCCATATGCCACAAAAATTGTTTCCTCTCGTGATTTTTGGCCAATCAAATTTCAAGATCAGATGTAACGTAAACAATCGAAGGCCATTTTTTACTCTAACCCTAGCTACAACGCTGTTTTATTCTCAGTAAAATTCAACTTTTGTGGGTGCGCTACCTAAGGTTGCGCTAGGGGGTTGATTGGAATCGTTTAACCGCGTAAAAATTGTTTCATAATTTCTGACTGAATTATGTTCAAATTATCTAAATGCCTGCCGAACCAGTGTATGCATATAAAATCGAATTTTACAAATGTGGCTGATTGTCTTCTGGATTATAAATTGCTTATGGAACACTTATGAAACCACTTATAACATGATAGGATTAAATTATTTGCTGTATTTGATCGTACTTATTAATATTTAGTGACACTACACAATATACAGTATTATTATTACTTAGAGTATAGCAAAATTAAGATATCAATGCTGCAATATTAACATTGACTTATTGTAATATTCTAATTATACCCAAGAAGATTAGAACGTTTACCCTTGGGTATAATTAGAATATTATTATTAGGATTTATTATCGTTACCGTTACATGATATATTTATTATTATGTAACTGAAATAAAATTCCCAATTCGAATAATAATCAAAACTTTAGCAAGTTTCTGTAGATTGAGCAATGGCTTTCATCACTTTTAAAAAGGTACATTTATTATTAGAGTCTAGCTTATATTCAAAACTTTTTAAAAAAATTCAAGTGAAGTTTGCCCAGCTGAAAGAACAGCCTTAGTCATAAATTGAGCATACAGTATTGGCTTGATGTACAAGTTTAGTTTCACTAAAAAATGAATTTATAAATATTAAAAATATCTTGTTTGAAAAAACAATGTGAGATACAAGAGCTTTTTAATGCTTTTGAAGAAAAGGACAAGTGATACTGGATTAAAATCTATAAACATTTATTGCACGAGGACTTCGAATAGTTAACAAATAATGTAGTCATAAATTTTTTTGAAGATAATTTTTGTGTACAACAAATGAACTTGCTTATTGATGAAAATATACTTGTCAAGATCATGAGACTGCTTACTTCCTTGTGGAATTCATCGAATTTCGGCCGAATTATTATCGGATAAAATTTTATCAGTTATCCTAGAATTTATGAGAACACAGTTTAATCACAATAAATCACAAAATCTCTTGTCCATTATTTGGCCTTTCGGGCCGATAAAAGTAGAGATGGGCGACTGTACTATGTATGATTGCTTATTATAACAAATATTACCAACAAGTTTTTTTACATAATGTAAGTAAAAACTTGGTAATTTCATTTGTAAATCGTAACAAAAAATAATCAATCGTAATAAGCAATAATTAGCAATACAAGTTACTCTCGTTATAGTGAACTCTCGATATAAGTATAGTGAGGAACAGTCTATATAAAACCCTACCGATATAGTGAATTTTACTAATAGACTCTCGATATAGTGAAGAAATTTCACAGCCTGATCACTTAATTATACCAAGAGTGACTTGTAATACGTAAAAATAAGGAGGTAAAAAATTTTTGTTACCTTACACATCTTTAGTTAGGTAAGGATGTGAAAAGTCCAAAAGTCGAGTATTCAAAATCTGTCTGAAGTCAAACTTGGATGACATAAAAAAATACGTATTCATACATACTTGACAAGTTTGACATGCTTATATGTCTCTTTATTTCTGCGATTGTTACGCTATACTTCAATATATAAGATGCGTGTCTTAAGTTTGACTTTGATAATGACTCAACTTTTGGGTCGGGTCGGACCGGACCAGAGTTTTCCATCCCTAAGGATCAATATGTCCCTAATTATTATGCTAAGGAAGATTCTTCTGATTACGTATCTTATGCATTTTTATTTCGGGGTCCAAATATGGATGCCTTTATAAGTTTTTTTAATATAATCAGTAGTGATACGACGACGTTCGTGATGATCGATTAATTTATATGCTTTTAGAGTACTTTTAAGAACATAATAGTATCAGAAGAGTACCAGAAAGACGCTATTCAAGAAATTAATTCAGCAACGCTTCGAAGGTAAAAAGAAAAAGCTTCTGAATTTTAACATACGCTAAAACAGACTTATAATGAAATAACTTTTTGTTTCAGAAATTGAAGGTAGCAATTACTAGGGCTGAAAAGATGTTCCCGGTCCAATCCCGACAACCCTACAAATTAGTTCGCAGTTGATGACATCAATCAATCAGTCGATTAAATACGTCTGATCTCATATTCTAACAACTAGCATATATAGTCAATTCATGAGTGCGAGAAAAAACGCACTTATGGAGAAATCTACGTATTGTATATAATAATAAATTAAATGATGTGCGCACTTCTAGCACTTATAGTGAGCGCCTTATAGATCGACTGTATTAATCAAACACGCTGATTTTAGTTGATCATGCTTTCGACTAGCTAAAGTCGACTTTGTGAGATCGACCTCTATGCATTTCTCCACAGAATCATTAAACCTAATTTTAAAAAATAAATAATATAGCAAAAAAAAAAAAAAAAACGCTCCTAATTGACACACTTAGTAGTCTATGAAAAAGTTATGTATAAATAGATTACAAAGTATGAATATACTTGATGGTTGCTTAATGCTTAAGTTTGGTTTTAAAGCATGTTGGCAATTTAACCGGCAAACATATTTTTGGCCGGCCAAATTCATATATTTTTTTGCCGAAAAGGCAACCAAATTTTGTTTGGCCGATAAAATTGCCAACACTGATGACGATGTTTAGTAGATAAGGATTTTGGTTTATAGATTACGAACTTTAAAGGTACATACGTACTATACTTGATAATAATATTGTGTATGATATGATTATAAAAACTAAAATAATATATGATTGTCTGATTTGTTTCATAAATGTAGAACGCGGGGTAAAAAAAGTTTTTTTTACCTTTCTAATAAATTTATATATCAGATATAGATATATCTAGCATTCAAAATTTTTGAAAAAGGCATATTATGTAGTATGTGATCAATATATAAGATTTACTCGGTGTGTTTCTTGTATTTTCCGACTTTTATGACTTTCTGTAAAAATGATGGAGTTAACTGAAAAAAATTTCATGTGAAAAAAAAAGATTTTCTTTTTAACCATACTGAATGAAATGAAACACATCCCAACGTGATAAAATTTTCCCGTGAGAAGCTTTTGCGCTATACGATATAAGGCGTACGAATTATTCGATGGTAACATAAAAGTAATTCGAGAAAGTGTTCATCATCTTTTAATTTATTATTACCGATTTACTTTGCACTGTCAATCTTTCTACTTAGCGTTAGTATGAATTTTATATTGCAAAAAAAAAAGTGAGGGAAGTACGTAGCTATCATATGATTAATAAAGTCAATCCAAATTGGATTATCGAACTCAACGTGAAAATTGAACTGTAATTTATGAAGAGATTTTCGGGATCAATGATGATGGCTTGTTTCGCCTTTTTTTTTTTGCGCCCTATATCAATGCACTCAGTTCGACTTTGTCTTCCTGTCTTTCAAAGCTTTACTTCTGTTACGCCGTAAAAAGACTTTACTTTTTTTTTCTTTTTTTTCGATTTTTGGATTTGGTTCTTTGGTTCCACCCTTGAAATCAGAGCTTTCTTTAACACCAAGGTGTTGGAACCTTTAATTGCTGCTATCATACACGTAGGATCTTTGGTGGCTGAATGAATAATAGACAATCTTATAGAAGCGAACATAAAAAATGACAGACGAAGAACCTCTTACCCCAGTCCACCCACGTACTTCTATCACACAGAGTTCTGCGGTGCGAGATTCGGTCATTACCTACAGTACCGACGTTGTAGGTAGCAGTAGCAGTGGAATTGGAGAATCTCGAACGAATACTTTTTCAAGTAAACAAAGATCACAAGAAGGCTCCTCTACCCCTTTCTATCGTCGAAAACGTTTCTGGGTTATATATGTTGCCGTAAATTTAGTGCTCGCGGCCATATTTATTCCCTTATTTATTTTCGCCATTTTTCCCGCAATCGCTCAATCTGCCATTAACAGCTCTAGATTAAATATTAATCATATAAATCTCACAAATATTCGCGAAGAAAGTGTAGCAATGTCCTCTGATGGTAATGTTACCAATGCTGGTCCTTTTGCGTCAACAATATCTTTCGATGATCCTATTTCTATGATCTATAATGATCAAGAGATGGCTCAAGTTTATTTTGACCCTATCTCATCTAATGGTGGTTATGCCGATCTTTTATTAAACCAAAGAGATGTAAAAATTACAAACAAAGATGTTTTTGGAAACTTTTCACTAAATTCTTTCACGCAGGATAATATAACAATTAGATTCAAAGGATCTGCTCGTGTAAAAGCTATGGGTATAACAAAAAGCGGTTTAGTTTTAGATAAGGAAGTCATATTAGTTGGTGGTAATAATTTTCCTAATGTCAATGTAATACAATTAAATATCACTCAAGAGGCAGATTCTCAAGGTTCTCAAATCATAGCGATATCACATGTTGTTCAATTATATAATCCTTCTATTTTTTATGTAGATATGGGACAATTAGGTGAATTAATTACTTATAATGGATCTAACATTGCAAATATGACAATTGATGATTTCATATTACAGCCTGGTGTAAACAATATTTCCATGAGTGGTTATGTAATTGGGCCAAGTTCTCCTCAAGATCTTAGTAATTTAGGTAAAGTTATGCAAGCATATATAACAAACAATCCAATAATAACACAGGCGAAAGGTGTATATGCATATCCAGATTATAAAAATTCTGTATCATGGCTTACGTCAGTAATCACTCAAATGACGTTGAACGCCGTTATCGGTAATAGCTCTCTTGGAACTCAAGTAATTACAGGCGTAGATCTTGGTAGCCCTGGTATAAATTTTGTTGGACAACCAGCTTATGCACCTTTATTCTCTTCTCAAAATATTACTTCTAGTTATGTTTTACCTATGAAAATTAACTCAACGATATTGCAAGTTTCACAAAATATTTCGCTTCTCACTCAAGACGGTCAAGCATTTGCTTATCTTAATACCAGTGTCATTAGTGTGGACAGTGATAATGGTAGCCAAATCCGTTTTAATTCTCCATCAACTACACTCTATGCGATTCCTGATAAAAATGAGTTATTTGGCGAATTTTTAGCCAATTTAACAAAAGTTGATCAAGAAGAAGTGTATATAAGTGGTTCAGCTACTATTTTGTCTCGTTCACTTTTAGGAGAAATTCCAATTGAACAAATTCCATTTACAGTTCCCACTACATTACGAGGTTTTTCCAATTTCTCCCAAATTCCACCTATTATTAATAATGTAACAGTTCTTAGTGCTACTCCAAATTATCTGGTCCTTGGAATTAATGCTACTATATATGACACTTCAACTACATCAATTTCGCTTGATAATACGACTTTTCAAATTTCTTATGAAAATGCACAAGTTGGTTTAGCCACAGGAAACTTGTCACTTGTCCCTGGTCCTAGTAATGTCTATCTAACATCAACTATGGATCCAAAAAATTCTAACGAAGCTTATCTACTTTTATCCAACTTCCTTAACAATATCAATTCGACTGTAACTGTCTCAGGTTTTGATGGTTCAACCGATATTGATAGTTTGAAACTTGCGTTTCAAACTTTAACTATGAATTCAACCTTAGTACCTTTGTCCCAACCAATAGTTGCTGCTTCAACCTTACATATTCTTGATACTACACCAAAAGATGGAGTAGCCCAAGGAAATGTGACTATGTCAAATCCTCTCGATGCTAAATTAACTATTCGAGCGATTCAATCAAACATTACTGCCGGTGATTTTGCGCTTGCAACAGTCTCTCAATCAAATCTTAATATTGAAATTCCTGGAAAACAATCAACTGTTACCAATTTGCCTATAACACTTAACCTTGACCCTGCTGTACTCTTTGGTCTTTTACGTCAAGAAGCTGAATTAAAAAATATATCTACCGATGTAATTGATATCTTAATTAATATAGGTCAAATTCAGGTTCCAGGGGTACCTTCAATAGATATTACAAAAATTGATACGGACATTTTCAAAAATTTTAATGTTCTTGATTATGCTAAATCTGTTATAGGTGATATTAACACAATCATGACCATTTTTGCTGATGTGTCATTTGATGATCAATATGAAATAACGTTGCCTATGACACAAAATGTTACTGCTCACACTGATGATAGTCTTGCAATCTTGGTTAGTTATCTTTCTATACCAGTTGCTGAAAATTTAGTAAATGGATCAGAAATTTCATTCTCTAGTGTTCAAATTCAAAAACCAAGTGAAACCGGATTTACTACTGTAATTAATGGAGAACTCAATATTAATGTGGACATTCCTGGTCAAATTTCTACTCCAAATGGTGTTGCTTTAACTTTTGGCGGTGCGACACTTGGTACTGTTAATCTTCCAACCATTACCCTTACTGGAAAACGTACAGAACTTGACATAACATCCCCATTTACAATTAGTGACAAAGATGCTTTAGCAGAATTTACTCAAAAATTCTTACAGGCAGATAAAATCTCATGGTCAATGGTTTCACCAAGTATTACTGTTAGCGCGCTTGGCATCGACATTAAAAATATATCTTTTGATAAAAATGTTCAATTAAATGGTGCAAATGGATTCAAAAATGCTGTTAATATTACCAGTTTTGCACTTCCTGGAGATGATCCTAAAGGTGGAATTTCGACCGCTATTACTGCTACACTTTCAAATCCTGGTACAATCGGCGTGGAACTTGGAGAGCTTTTCTTCGATGTTGTTTCTAACAATACCAAAATTGGCGAAGTTGCTGCTAATGATGTTGTCCTTAAACCAAATGATGCTATAAGTCTTAACTTAAACGGTCGCTTAATTCCTCAAACAAGTGATGATGGCTTAGAAGTTATTCAACAGATATTCAACGAATTTCTTGCAGTAAAGGAAATTCCTCTCTCAACAAAGGGTACAGATCTTAACCCTCCAATCAGTTGGCTTGTTTCTGGAGTTCGAAGCCTTACAATAGATACAGTTCTTCCAGCTCAAAAGTTTCCACCTCTTATTACTAGTATAAGCCTAGATGATCTTGAACTAGCCTTTACACCAGAAACTGCATATAATCCTAACACTTCTTCAAAAAAAATCACGGCCAGCTTACAAATACCACAACCTCTCGGATTTACATTGAACATTTCAAAAATTGCACAAGAAGTTACTTTAGATGATATGGCCAAACTCGTCATTCCCCTAAGCGGTGCAATTTCAAATATTGATAGTAAAGCTCATACTGGAACTGTTACTGTTTCATATGACAGCGCTCCATTACAAGTCTTTCCTGATGCACATGATAAATTTAATTCATTTGTTAAAGTTCTAACTCTTGAAGATTCAATAGGTTTTGGTCTTAAAGGAACTACCGAAGCTCACACTCTAACAGCTGTGGGACCTATAATACTGAATACCATTCCTGTGGATGTCAAAAGCACGTTACCTGGATTCCAAGGTTTTACCACGAACAACACACCCGTAAATAGTATAGATGTTATAAGCGGCACGCCTCAAGCCCTTCTTATTGATATTACCACATCTTTATTCAATCCATCAACCGTTTCAACCGATGTTGGTGATGTAGCT
This sequence comes from Dentiscutata erythropus, assembly GCA_910591965.1. Taxonomy (NCBI): domain Eukaryota; kingdom Fungi; phylum Glomeromycota; class Glomeromycetes; order Diversisporales; family Gigasporaceae; genus Dentiscutata; species Dentiscutata erythropus. Next base: position 7,068 of record CAJVPY010001802.1, on the reverse strand, counting down.
TTCGATTTTATCTTTAAAGATCAAAAACTAGGATTCGCTACTATGACGGGTCTAAATATAATTCCAGGAGTTAATAATATCAATGCTACAGTCACACTCGCACCACAAACACCAGACGCTATTCAAGCCGCTATAACGATGTTTGCAAACTATATCGCGGGTCAAAAGCAAGAAACAGTTATTGTTGGTACAGAGAACTCAACAAAAGTAGATAGTTTGAAAGAGGCATTTTCTGCATTAAAGCTTCAAAAAGATTTGCTAGGCTTAGATAAGCCGTTGATAGTTTCAGCATTTGTTCACCTTAATCCAGACACAATCAATAATAGTATTGCTTCAGGTAATATCACAATGGACAACCCATTTACAGCTGACATCACACTTACGGGTGTTATAAACGGTACAATCACATTTCATGATATCCTTCTTGGATCGATCAATCAACCTACAACTCCTCCAATTACTTTTATTGGAAAAAGTAAAACAACATCACCAGCGATAAATACAACTCTTAATCTCAATCCTAAAGACCTTATTAATATAATTAAACTTGCAGCTAAAGATGCAGGTGTTAATTGTACGCTCCCGTTCACAGAAATTGATAACTCAGGAGGTGATGACTCAACTCGCAAGAGAGATGTACCCCCACCACCAGCAGCACCACCAGTACTTGATTCTTCAGCAAAACCGTCTTGCGATAACCTTACTGACGTTATCCTGTACATACTCCAACAAATGAAAGTTGATCTCACTGTAGAACAAGCAAATACAACAATGGATCAATATGGGCCACTCCCATTACCACTTAAAGTAAATAATTTGCCCGTTATATTTGACGAATCTGCACTTTTATTAATGGATGTACTTGCCAGACCAGTTGCTCAGGCAAATATTGACAAGAGTGTAATTACAATGACATCTTCTTTCATCACTGACGAATATGCTAAAAACTTTTCTACTCATACGGTTGGTAAAATTGCAAATGCCGGAACCCTTCAATCGTCCATCACATATCCGAGTGGTTTGGCTCTTAGTTTTAATAATAAAACACTTGGTTCACTAACGATGCCACCTACAAATATCACTGGTAACAGCAGTGAAGTGCCACTTATTTCTGATTCCAGATTTAGCATTACCGATCCTACAAGCTTTTTGACGTTCTCCGCAGAAGTTCTATTACTTCCTCAAATTAAATTTAGTATTAGTGCTGATGATTTAACAGTGTCAGCCTTAGGCAAGTCGATACCTAATCTCAAGATGAACAAGGAACTTACTATTGATGGTTTCAATGGTTTACAGGACGTAAAACTTATTGACTTTAAAATTCCAAGTAATACTACAATTCTAATAACAAGCACTATAGCTAATCCTTCACATATTGGTGCCGATATGGGAAAAGTGAACTTCAATTTGACATCATCAGAAGGTGATATCGGACCATTAGTTGCCGATGATCTTATATTGCAACCCAAACAATCACAAAATGTTTCTTTTGTCCTTACACCAAATTTTCCTGATGGCTGGTTAACACTTCTTAAACTGATATTACGTAATAATGAAACTATAACTATTAAAGGAGTTTCGGTCGAACCGAAGACTGGAGATGATGTTCCATGGTTGAATGTACCAATTCAAGGATATAAAGTTACTCTTCCCTTTGCCCTTCCGGATGGTGTCAGGAATGAAACATTGAGTAAAATAGTAGAAATAACAGGAAAACATTCAAACGAATCAATCATAAATTCTTAATATACGCTCAAAATATCTCTTCAAACCCCAGTTTAGATGGATTCATAAATATCGAAAAGAAAAGTGATAATAGTGATGTTAATTTAATTATGAATTAATTTATTTTTCAAAAAAAAAAAAAAAAATACACTTATATATTATATTTTTTAATAATTTTTACATATTAAATATATATCATAAACGATAATTAAATCCGTAATTACATAGGCTGGCCTTCATGTGATTTCAGATACTGATTGCTGGTGAAATTATGTATCATGCTTATAAATTAATAATAATATAATTAACAATAATGATTAGAATAGATTTTGTTTTTTGATTTTACAAAGATTCTACTACAATAAAATTCATAAACGGAATTTGTAAATTGGTTTAAATAATTTCTTAATAAGAGATGTTTTAAAAAAAAGCTGTTTAAACCATCAACATAACTTTGAAATGCTCGTTGAAAAAATAAGATGCAGTACAAAAGTCATATAATAATCACCAAAGCTGCGTATAACTTTTAAATAATATTATAAAAGAGAAAAATATGAACTAATGGGTTTCAGGCAGTATTGGACACTTTTACAAGTTTAGTAATTTGAATTGAAAATTTGATTTATACGTTTAAAATCAAAATCTGGAGATTAATCAGTAGAAACTAGCATGGGCCGGCCTAGTGTTTTAAAACGTCATGTTTTAAAACATGGTTTAATGTTTTAAAATATTTAACTTTTTAATAAAAAACAATAAAAATTAAATATTTATTACAAGCCAATCAGATTATAAATTTTAATCATATGATTATGTCTCATCTGAAGTAGCCGAAGTTGTTACTTTAAATATTTAAACAGCACCTGGCTAGAACTACATGTATAAAGATCCAATTTTAGAGCTTAATTTTGGTTAGATGCTACTTTATTTATCTAAAGTAGCAACTTTAAGATAGGTTGCAATTTCAGATGCAATATTTTTATATAACATTAATAAAAAACAAAAAATGTTTTAAACACAAAAAAAATAAAAAAAAACTTGTTTTTTTGCCATCCCTAGGCCGACCCATGGGCTTTTTCTGAAGTTAACGTTAATGTGGGTCATTTCCCAAAGTGCTAGTCATATGATTATTCGCCATATGACCAGCACTTTGAGGGGATGGCTCAAATTAGCTTCAAAAAAGGCCCATGGACCGGCCCGTGCGGAGGCCTAGTAGAAACGCAATAAATCTTTTTTTAAAGAAGTTTTTTGAATTTGATGCGTTTCTACTGACTTACTCTACTATAAATTTAATAAAGCGAAGTTTGTCCAATTGCCCAAATAGAATAAAATTTATAGTTTGATAATGTCACTTGGATATTTTTTTTTACATTTAATTATTATGGTTTAGAATTAAAAAAAAATTTATGAAATTTTCAAATTATCAAAATTTGAAATAATACAAGTTTAAATTTATTGGTGAATCTTAGAAAATACGAATAAAGATTTTTTTTTTAATACCAACGTTCACTTTCAAAACCCAGTGAACCAAAGAAAAAAATTTTTTGAACGACTTGGAAGAGACTTCATAGTGCATTTTTTCTTATAGATTCGTAATATATTTTAAACCTTTAATATTTCTGATGAGTAAACGATTAGTAAAGTGACTGTTTATTTCACCACATGAAAATGACATTCTTTTTTTTTTTTTGCGAATTTTTTTAATAAACATTTTTTACATTTTTCCATCTATTTTTCAAAATAGTTTCTAAATTTTATAAGTATTAAGCATTTTTCAAATAGAAGATTTTTTTTTTAGGTTGATTCAATCTTTTATTCTTAATTCTAAATTCTTAATTAATCATGCTCTCGTTTTAGATAAAAGTACAGTAATCTAATATTTATTCTAAGCACTCAAGAAATTCATGTGACATATATAATTGATGATAAATAAATTAGGAAGATTTGTATCGGTATCGTCAAATCTACTTTTCCATTTAAGATGAATAAAAATCTTCCTAGATTATTATCAGTTCGCGATTTAGTAAAGATGTATAATTTAACAGCAAAATCTCAATTGAGTCAAAATTTTATTTTAGATAAAAATATTACAGGTAAAAATATTATATTATTTTAAATTCATATATAATATATATGTATGTATACGAAAAATTATAAGAACCTACACCTCTTATTGAAAAGATAAGATCGTAAAAAATGCAATGATTAATTCCAATAATCTATTTGTTGTTGAAGTTGGCCCAGGTAATATAAAAGACTTTTCTAGGCCTACCTGTTTTTTTTTAAATTTATACTAAAATAAAAATTTATTTCAAGGACCTGGTTTATTAACGAGATCGATCTTAGAGACGGGTGTGCCAAATATGATTGTTATAGAGAAAGATGCTCGTTTTTTACCTGCTCTCACAGTAAAATGAATCTATTATTAGTATTGTTTATTTATTTATTTCGTGATAATTAATTAAATTGTAGTTTTTCTAGCAATTGTCGGAAGCTTCCAAAAATGCGCTTAAAGTAGGGAAAAAAAGAAATATTTCTCTGTCAAAATTTTATGGAAACAAGATTATTATTAAATAGATCTAAATAGAACTTTACATTATATATATATATATATATTATCATTCAAAATAGGTAATTCAAGGCGACATACTTGAAATAGATCATGAAAAAATTTTAGCAACCGCGCAGATTAATAAAGTATCCCAAGGTATTTTAATTACATTTGCTGAAATAGTTAATAATATATTTTATTTTTTTAAATAAAATTTACATCTAGAAAATAGATTACATGTGATTGGAAACCTCCCTTTCAATATCTCAACTCCATTGCTTGTACAATGGATGAAGATGTTATCAAAACGATCTGGAATATTTCAAATTTCTAATATTACAATGTCATTAATGTTTCAAAAAGAAGTTGGCGATGTTAGTCTTCTTTTTTTTTTTAATTTTTTTTATGATTTCCAATAGTTAACTCTGGTTTCATTTCATAAAAGAGGATCGTGGCGGATACCTTTAGTCCAGCGCGAAGCCGTCTATCTGTTTTAGTACAGAGTTTATGTGAAGCTAAAAAAGTATACCAGATGCCTTCAAGTGTTTTTGTCCCTCGCCCCAAAGAAAGTATACAATTTTATGACTTCTATTTTTAAACCATTCATGAATATGAAATTGTGTAAATAATATGTATATCTTATAGGTTGACGCTGCCTTGATTCAATTAGTAGCTCTCAAAGAACCTATTTTAAATGGTAAAATTATAATTGCTTCGGATGTTTAGCGTGTTAAGTAATACTAATTTTTAAATCCTACAATTAGTACCTATTGATCAGTATGAAATGGTAGTTCGTTACTTTTTTGGTCAAAGACGAAAGACAATTCAATCACTTTTAAAGTTTGTAACATTTATTTATTTGAGTTTATGTCATTATACTTACATACATTAATTTTATCTTGTTGCCTCCAGAGCATTAACAAAGAAAATTACAGTAGATGAAGTAGATCGTTTAATCAAAGGCTTGGAGCAGTTAGATATAAATCTTTCTTTAAGGCCTGAGAAATTAACATCTGAAGAATTCTGTCGTGTTACTAAAGTATTTTGTGACAACTCTATATCAATTCCTGCAAAATGAAATTATTTTCTTTCGCATAAAAATTATTACGTCCTTTTATTTTAAATTTGGGTTAACAGATTACTCCTATTTTGCCTAAATTACTGATGAATTAACTATAAATCCACGTCGAAATTGACCTAAACTAAATATTAGGTATACAACAAACCAGGATAATCTGCAAGTAGATATATCACCAAAGGAAACAATAATTAAATAGTAAATTTACCAAGAGCACGAAAAAATTTACTTATATAGATCTAGTGTAAAAAAAAAAAAAAACGTAAAATTATTAATGCGTGATTAAAAATTTTTAAGAATCAAATAATATAATATTAAAATTAGAATACAACTTATTTTTAATGATTTCGCGATTATTTACAATCTTAATAATCTCAACCCGTTAACTCTCATTTAAGTGTTGCAGAGTAAAAATTTATAAGCACAATTTTTAAATCGACTTTTGCGAAAATTGGGATGTTACACTGAAATAACAAATAATTTGTTACAAAACAATTGGCTCACTTGGACTTTCAAAAATTGTTTATATAGAATACAAGTGATCAAAAAGAATGTTCTAATCGTTTCATTTACGTGATAACAAATCAGGCATAAGTAATTTAAACGGAAATTTGCGTTTAAAAATTATATATATCGATATGTCTGATTTGTAATTACGTGACCGAAACGACTAGAATGTTCAGGTAGAACATTCTTTTTTGACTCATGTATTCAAATAATTTTTTAAAGCCTACATTCGGATGTACAAAAGGTTCTATATTTAATACGTGGTTTTGGCAACACATGAGTTTAAGGCTGTTATCAAGCAGTTTCAGAATATGATTGTGATCATTTAAGCAATCAGAGTAACCTTGAAAAAAAAATGGTTCCAGGTTTTTTGGCTTAATTTATTATCACGGTTTATTTTAGCCAATGAGATTATACTATAAATCATAGAAAGGGAATAGTTTAAGTTCGGTACAATGTAAAATTTATTATATAGTTAATTTCAAGTTCGCAAGAGCGTATACTCTGATCAAATTTAACTTGGCTTCAAGACGCCAAGCAAAAGCAATTAAAATTAGAGCAAATTTCTCGTCTTGCCTTGTTTTATACTCCTAATACCTAGTTAAAAGGCAGTTAATTCAGTCAATGACATTTTATTGGTAAAATAAATTAATCATAAAATTATCAATAAGTAGATAATATTAGACTCTTGTAAACAAAAAATGATAGGAGGTAGTGCCGTCAATAGAAAACCTGTCATCGGGCTTTCAATGTTCAGCTGGCTTTCTGTATGCCGTCTACGGACAATCTATTATAGCATGCAGAAAGCTAACTGAACATTGAAAGCCTGATGACATGTTTTTTATTGACAGCACTCATACGTATACAGTATTTCTTATTTGAATTTCCGAAATTAGAAAACGAAATAGGAGTACGTACGTATTACTTTTTGACGATACAATATTATCTTCATATATAGTAAAAAAAAAAAAAAAAGAATTTATAGATCACTTATTTTGAAACAAATATGTCACTAATCATTAATTCCTACGTATTATCAAATTTATATAAAAAAAGTAATAAATATGAATTTGTCATTTGACTACGTACGTAAAAATTTTCCTCCGGACAATAAAATTACAATTTTCAGGACTGGTTCACCCCTGAAAATCATTGACAATAGTAAAAAGTAAACAAAATCTTTGCAAGTTTTTAGTATTATAGTAATTCA
>CAJVPY010001801.1:0-18126 GCA_910591965.1 Dentiscutata erythropus | reverse complement strand
TATAAGTTTTTATTAAAAAAATTAAACTTTTTAATAAAAACACAGGCAAATTTGCCTGTGTTACAATTTAAGGGATACATATATGTATATTATAAAGTTTAAGCGTGTAATAAATAAGGCTCCAGCCCTGCGAAACAGCGCCGTTTTACTAGTTTTAATTTCTCTTTTATTTTCACTTTCCTAATACCATATCTTATAATGTAGAAAATTGGTTGTAGATTTGGCCAAGTAAAATTGGAAATTTTGAAGGTTTTTTTTTTCTATTTATCTTAAAAATTTACAAAATAGCTTCTATCGATATAAGGCCGTCTACCTTCAATTATAACTTAAGTTATACTCGAACTTTCGAAATTAATCTAAAAAAATTGAAATAACCATGTTGACATTGACAAAAACTTGATAATCCTGGGTATATAATTAAATGATTTATTTTTAGTCAATCATAGGCTTGTACTAAATTCTAAAATTTTCCGATTTCTAGCTTATATGTTATGTGTAGTGATGTGAGTTGGTAGCTACCATGAGGTTAATGATATAAAGTGGTATATAGTAGGTAGATGGTTAGTAGTTTATTAAATCTGATTGGTTGATTATGGCTTGCACTATATATATATAGGTAGAAGAATTAGCTAATTAGAATAAAAGTTTGCTATTCTACCGGCAGTGGTAGCTACCACCTACCGGTATATACCGGTAGGAAAATTGTAATTTGAGGGATGGAAAAAAAACAGTTTAAACAGTTTTTTAGATGTTTTAAAACTTTTTAAAAAACTTTTTAAAACAATTGGCGCTGAGTCTAAAAATTAAAGTTTAGGGCTAAAATGCCGATTCACCAAATTTCATAGAGATAACTTTTAAAGAATATATATTTATTTTATAAACTTTCGCTATTATATAATTAATTACAAGAAATGCGCAATTGCTTAAATATATATATAACTTTTTTTTCTTTTTTTTTTATAAACTTTCGTTATTATATAATTAATTACAAGAAATGCGCAACCCATCCGAAACTAATGTAATATTTGTTGTCTCTTCTAAAATTCTAGCTAAATTTCGTTGACCAACTTCATATATAAAACGGGTTTGCATTACTTTTAATATAAAGATGCACAGCATCTATAAATTCTTCCCAAAAAAGTAAAAGGAATACTGGCCGAATAGAAAAATCTTGCTAATTTACGATCTACATCTAATTTGGTTATTGTTATCTCATCTTCGTTTGAACCGGAGGCTTGAATATCAGCATTATTTAATAAATATTTCATATTTGTTGGAAATTTTTTGCATCTATATAAGTGATCCTTAATCGAGCGACTAAATCTACAAAGTCCTCTCCACAGTAGTTACACTTTTGGCGAGGCGTAGTTCGACCAATTTTATCAGTTTCCGTAACTTTTGTAAAGTTCAAGCGATTCTTTTAATGGAGGTCTCATAATTGGTTATAATTTTATATCTTAAAAAAGAGGTAACGAAAAAATTGTATTTTGACGTAATTAATTAAATAAATAAATACTATCCCATTGTTACGTTTATGATTACGTCATAATGTATTAAATCAATTAAATAAATACTATCCCATTGTTACGTTTATGATTACGTCAGAATGTTTTAAATCATTAAAAATTAGTTTTAAATCAAACAAACATGTTTTAAAACATTCCGTTTTAAAACGTTTTCTATCCCTATTTGTGATGCATAAAATTTGGACACACTGCGTAATTTGAAAAGTGCGATAAATTCGAAATTGCACAAATTCTAGAATAAATTTAGGGCGACGCTTGAGAACGCCCTCATCTGATAAAAAATTCAATAAAAAAAAAAGGAATGAAAAATACTAACGATCTAGAAAACAGGCATGTAAACTGACAGAGCTTCCTATGCGAATTTTTTTAAAAACTGTATTATTACTATTTTTCATTAAATTTAATAAACCTATACGTGCATGTATTAATTTTTTTGTTACATATCACAACTACGAATGTATGACGTTGACATGCGAAATTACTATCCATTATACAACTAACCATACACTTCGTCCCACTTTATTAAATTAATCTCAATTAATTAGGCTGATAATCGGGTTGCCCTATTCAATCTTAATCAATTATATTGGGTTCTGGATTGTTTTTGAGTCTTCGGATCCGGATGGAATGATTAGAACAAATGAAACAAATAAAATACGAACAGCATCATTCCAGATTCGGCATTGTTAAAGAAAAATCTTAATCAGTGCCATCATATTTAGGTTCTAATTGCAAGGAATTCAACTGTTGAAAAATTTTTATCACTAAAGGACGTTCATTTGGTTCGTCATCCCAACATTTCGAATAAAGATCGATATATTGTTTAGGTGTTCCTATGATCGGTTTTTCGCGTAGACCTTGAATAATTTTAAGTGGGAGATGCGGATCAAAACTTTTCTCAAATGGGGCGTGTCCGTTGCTGGAAATCACCCACATCAGCATACCCATACTATATACGTCAGACCTTTTATCACACGAATATTTCTGATCACTAAGTTTACAAGGATCAATAAAAGGGATTGCACCATAAAATTTACTGCTGATTATCGCTATGCTATTAAGCTTTTTCGAAAACCCAAAATCTGAAATCTTAACGTTGTTCTTATGAATAAGAATGTTCAAAGTGTGCTAAATTATAGAAATTATAGCAAATGCGCTTATAACAAATTATAATTTTCAATGCTTATAACAATTAAATAAGATTAGATACTTTACCAAATCACGATGTATGATATCTATTTCATGAAGATATGATATTCCTTCAGCTATTTGACTCGTTAATCGAAGTTTTTCTGGCCATCCCAATTCATTTTTTCGTAGATATTCTCGTAAATTTCCATTATTTGCATATTCCATTACAAGATAATTTATTTTTTCTGACATGTCTTATATAAAAGTTTTGAATCAATATTTAGTTAATTTTTAAACACATGATAATATACAATTTTAAATAGCTTACCGAAACTAATCCCATAAAATTTAACAATTCGTTCATGATTAGTTCTACTGTGTTGTCTTAACTAAAAATGCAATTATATCTTAGAAAACAAACAAATAATAAATTTGCATAGGCATTAAAATGATATACCTCATTTAGAAAAAGCTTTTGAGTCTTTTCGTCCGTATCTGATCCTACTTCTTTAATGGCTACATAGTCTAATAATGAACTGGATCTTGCCTGATACACTATTCCAAAACCTCCACGTCCTAATCTCGTTTTATTTTTCAAACTGTCATAAGGTATTTCTTGCAGTTTGTATTCTTTAATAACGCCTTGAAACCAATTTATGTAGCTGAGTAATTTACACATCGAAAGAATAAAAAATATTTAGAAAAAAATTCCATTGGCAATAACTAGTTTTCCGCAAACCCGGATCCATTTGGATACGGGTTTGCGGAACACTAGCAATAACCGTTTACATAATTTTAATAAATTATATACTTACGAACTGGTAATTTAATATGTAAATGAAAAGAATGGGAGTAAAATTTAATAGAAAATTCTATTGAACGATAAAATTTCATGAATAGATTATATACTTACTTCCTAGTAATTTAACACGTAAATAAAAGAACTAAGCAATGCTTAATAGAGAAAACTATCATAATTACCATTTATTATCTTCTCGCTGAAAATCTTTCTGCAATTTTTAAGACACGATCGTTAATTATACTAATCAATAAAAGTGTTACATAAAATAAAAAGAGAATATACCTCAATAGATTCTATTCATCATCATAAATTTGAGTTGAAAATGGCATTAAGTTATTATTTAGAAAAAAACATAAAACTACATTGATTAATAATTTAACCTTGATAACTTCCTAAATAATTATGAGCTAATTCATGAAACTTTAGGGATTCTGCGTCATTTGGATTGATCTTTAATGCCTTATCTAAATCTTCATGTGAATTTTTATAGTTATGAAGCATATAATATGCTTTTCCTCGAGTTTTTAATGCATCAACATTGTCTGGTTCAATATTTAACAATTCTGTTAGACTTTTTAGAGATTCTTCATATCTTTCTAATCTGAAACATGACTGTCCCTGGACTAATAGCGCAGTAGTGTTTCTTGGATCAATTTTTAATGAATTTTTTGAATCATGAAGAGAATAATCATATTGCTTTAACTCAAAATAAGATTGCCCTCGATATCCTAATATCATTGCATTATTCGGATTAAATTTTAATAACTTAGAAAAGTCTGCAAGAGACTCTTCATATCGGTTTAACTTATAAAATATTTTCCCTCGAGTTGCTAGTGCAAATGCGTTATTTTCCTCGAATTTTAATGGCATCGTCAAGTCATCAAGTAACTTGACATAATTTCCTAAAAAATATACTTGTCCTCGAGATCTTAACGTGTATGCATTACATCGGTCTAAACTTAATGCATCTGTTAAATCTTCAAGAGAATCTTTATATTTTCCAAGCATATAAAATGCTAATCCTCGAGTTCTTAGTGCATCAAGATTTTTTGGACCAATTTCTAATGATCTTGCTAAACTTTTAAGAGATTCATTATACATTTTTAACTCATAATAGGCTTGCCCTAGAAATCTCAGTGTAACCGCATCATCAAAATCAATTTCTATTATCTTTGTTAGATTTTCACGACACTCCTCATATTTATTTGAATTAAAACAAGAATATCCCAGAAATCTTAGCGCTTCTACGTTGTTAGATTCAAGTTTCAATGATTCAGTTAAATCTACATAAGATTCATTATAACTGTTTAATTTGTAATATATTTGTCCTCTAAATCTTAGTGCGACTGCATTATTTGGATTAATTTCTAAGGATTTAGTTAAATCTGCGAGAGATTTTTCATACTGATCTAGCATGTAATATGTCTGTCCTCGAAAACTTAATGCACTTGCATTATTTGGTTTAAAATTTATCGATTTATTCAAATCTGCAAGTGACTTTTCGTAGTCCTTTATCGTATAGTACGTTTGTCCTCGAGACATTAGCGCGACTGGATTATCTGGCTCGATGTCTAATGATTTTGTTAAGTCATCAATTGATTCGTTATAATTCTCTAAATTATAATGAACTAGTCCTCGAAGTCTTAAAGATTCTGCATTGTTTTGAGTAATATTTAATGCTTTATTTATATCTTTAATTGAACTGTTATGGTCTTTGAGCGCATAATATGCCTGTGCTCGAGTTTTTAATGCATTAGAATTTTCTGGTTCAATATCTAACAATTTTGTTAAATTTTCTACTGATTCTTTGTATTTTTTCAATTTATAACAAGATTGTCCATGAATCCATAGTGCGGCAGTGTTTTCTGGATTAATTTTTAATAAATTTATCGAATCGTTAAGAGAATCTTCATATTTTTCCAAAATTAAATAAGTTTGTCCCCGACGTCCTAACACCACTGCATCAAACGGATTAAAGCTTAATAATTTAGAAAAATCTATAAGTGACTTCTCGTAGAGTTTTAATTTGTAATATATTTGACCTCGAATATTTAATGCAAATTCGTTATTTTCCTCAAGTCCTAATAACATATTTAAGTCTTCAAGAGATTTTTCGTACTTTCCTAAGCAGTAATATGCATGTCCTCGATATCTTAATATATGTAAATTATGCTGTTCTAAATCTAATGCTTTCGTTAGATCCTCAAGAGAATTTTCATATTTTTCAAGCATATAATATGCTAATCCTCGAGTTTTTAACGCATCAAGGTTTTCTGGACTAATTTTTAATGAACTTGCTAAACTTTTAATGGATTCATTATACATTTTTAGTTCATAATAAATTTGTCCCAGAATTCTCAAAGTAATTGCATTACCAGAGTCAATTTCTGATAACTTTGTTAAATTATCAAGAGATTCTTTATATCGTTTCAATTTAAAACAAGAGTAACCTAAATGTCTAAGCGACTCTGTGTCACTAGGATCAAGAATCAATGATTTAGTTAAATCTTCATAAGATTCATCATAGTTCCCTATTATGTAGTGTATTTGTCCTCGAACCCTTAATGCAACTACATTATTCGAATTGATTTTTAAAGATTTAGTTAAATCTGTAAGAGATTCTTTATACTTATTTAGCGCGTAATATGTTTGTCCTCGAAAACTTAATGCATTTGCATTAGTTGGTTCAAATTCTATCGATTTATTCAAATCAACAAGTGATTCATTATAGCGTTTTAACACATAGTACGTTATTCCTCGGGATCTTAGCGTGACTGGATTATTTGGTTCTATGTCTAATGATTTTGTTAAATCTTTAATTGATTCGTTATAATTCTCTAAGTTATAATGAACTAGTCCTCGGAATTTTAGGGACTTGGTACTAATTGGTTCAATATTCAATGCCTTATTTAAATCTTTAAGTGCGTTGTTATATTCACTAAGCATATAATATGCTTGCCCTCGAGTTTTTAATGCATCCAAATTTTCTGGTTCAAAGTCTAATAGCTTTGTTAAATTCTCTATTGATTCTCTGTACTTTTCCAATTTATAACACGATTGTCCCCGAATTCTTAGTGCAATTATATTTTTTGGATCAGTTTTTAATGAATTTATCGAATCATTAAGGGATTTCTCATATTTTTTCATTTTATAAAAAGCTAATCCTCGATATCCTAATGTAATTGCATTGTTCGAATCAATTTCTAATGATTTATTTAAATCTGCAATGGATTCTTCGAAGCGATTTAGCATACTATATGTTTGGCCTCGAGATCTTAGCGTAATAGCATTACTATAATCAAGCTCTAATGATTTATTTGAATCAGAAAGAGATTCTTCATAGCGCCCTAACACATTTAAAGTTTGCGCTCGAGATCCTAGTGTATCAGGATCATTTAAATCCTTTTCTAAGGATTTATTTAAATCGGCAAGCGATTCTTCATAATGTTTTAACATATACAATGTTTGTCCTCGAGATCTAAGCGCGACAGCATTATCCGGTTCTATTGTTAATGATTTATTTAAATCTATAAGAGATTCTTCATAATGACCTAAAATATAGTATATTTGTCCCCGTGATATTAGCGAAGCCAAATCATTATCAACAATACTTAATAATTTAGTTAAATCTGTAAGTGACTGTTCATAATTTTTTTGTTTAAAGTAGGTTAATCCTCGGAATTTTAACGCATCTATATCATCGGGATTAATTTCCAGTGATTTATTAAAAAAACCGAGAGATCCTTCATAGTTATTCGCCTCATAACAAATTAGTCCTTGAGCTTTTAGTTCAATCACATCGTCTGGAGAAGATTCTACAAGATTTTTTAAACTAGGCTCATTTAGCATCTGTACAGATGGTCTGACAGAAAATAAATTAGGTGTGCCAATCTTGGTTAAAATAGGTTTTGTTATTCGATTACTATTTGTAATAAACACTTCATCAGCTATTTCTTTTGATACTTTATCAAGAGTCACCAAAATTTCTTTTGTTGTTGGACGATTCTGTGGATTAATATCCCAGCATTTTTTATAAAGTTCAGAGAAACTAAATGGAGTACCAGGAATTGTATCTTCTCGGTAGCCTTGTAATATTTGAATGATTATGGCAACGCTATTAATAGCGCTCCCAAATGGGGCAGTTCCACTTGTAAGTTCCCAAAGTATTACACCTAAACTGTAAACATCTGATTTTTCGTCTCGTTTTTTTTCAGAATCGATATGACATTGTGGATCAATGTATGCTGGTGCACCATGCGTAGATATGGATGAAGATGTTAAACTATCATCTTCTTTTCTTGATAAACCAAAATCCGCAATCAAGAATTTTTCATCATTTTTTAAAATATTTTTAGGATGCTAAAGAAATTATTAAACGTTATTAAATTATCGGTTTAGATAATTGATATAAATAATAAATTAAATGTAAATTTCTTATGCTTACTAAGTCGCAATGAATTATTTTACTTTCGTGTAAACGCATTAATCCGAGAGTAATTTGCTTTGCAATTATAAAAATTTCATTTAATGATATTTTAAAAACGTTCGCATGCCATTTGCTTTGTAAATATGTTCGCAAGTTTCCTCCATTGGCAAACTGCAGTACCAACATATGATCTTTCGTTTCAGGATCTAAGATTATTAAAATAAAGGCTAGAATTATTACTTTAAGAATTTAAGAATATACTATATGTATTTTTAACGATACCTATCGTAATTCCATAGAATTGGTTTACATTAGGATGATATATAAGAATGTGCAGTTGTCTAAGCTATAATGATATTATGATTTATTAGATTGAGATCAAGCACTGGAAGCAACCAAAAATATATTACCTCATTAACAAACTCTCTAGTTGCTTCTTTCGTTTTGAGACTTTTCAATGCGACCTTTACTCCATCGTATTCAGCCGAACTAACAAGTCCAAACCCGCCTTTATAAATTTTAACGCATTAAAAATCAAATTTAATTTGTACAAAATAAAAAGGTGCACTAAATAATTAGAAGACCATACCTTCTCCAATATTTTTGATATTGCTGAATAGAGAATATTCAAAAAAGGCTATATTGCCTTTTTCCAGCTCCTTCTTCAACCAATCATGGTATTTTTCTGACTTTTCTGACACATTTGAGGAAGACATTATTAGTTTCTATTCATTATAATCACAGTGAAGGTAAAGATTGACTCGAAATTAATATATTTCGGTATAAAAATATTCCGGATGCAACGGTCCTACGTGCGTACGTAAGTATCTGTAACATTAGACCATCTCATTTCTGGCATGATTTTCGCGGTAACAATTTTTGTATCAAAATGCATCAAAAACGTAACTTTCTATCATTAAATTTTTTTAAGAAATTTTTTGTTTTCCGTTATTTCTTTTGTCTTTCTATCATCATACTCATAGCAATTATTCTACCAAAATTTGCAAATTTCTAAATTTCATGAAATTCCCTAGCTATAAATTTATCATACCAACTAAGGGACTACGAAATGCTAAGATTTCAGCTATAGTTTCAATAGTACAGTTTACATTTAAGATAAATTTAGTTGCTAAAGAAACTTAAATTTTGAGTATGGCTTAAAACCACTTGCAAACTTTATTTATGAAATAATGTTACGTTTAAATTGCATTAATTTATAAATTTAAATCTTTGATCCGAGTTGAAGGGTCATACAATAAAGTACAAATTATTAAACAAGCGTAATAGTACATGTAAAAAACAAACTGACTTTTTTAAAAATTCACGACAGATATATAAAAATATCTTCGATATCATTATTAGATCTCGAAGAATCTGATGTAACCAAGTTACGATGTATATTTGGAGGCCTAAGATAATCAATCTTATTTTCAACCACATCGGGTAAATCCGGTAAATTTAATTCTTTACCAGAAATCAAACTTTCTAATGCTTCATGAACAAATTCAGTTTCAGGTCTTTTTTCAGGATCTAAATCCCAACAACGTTGATAAAGATTAACATAATTTTCAGGAGTATTTTCTATAGGAGTTTCTCTATCTCCTTTGTATATTTGTATTATTACAAAATCCCTTGGTACAATAGATTCAAATGGTGGTCGACCACTTGAAATTTCCCAAAGAATAACACCTAAACTATAAATATCAGATTTTTTATTTCGTTTATATGAAGTATTAATAAAGCATTGAGGTTCTATATATGCAGGAATTCCATGTTCAGTAGATGAAGTAATGGAGGACTCATTTTTGGATAGTCCAAAATCCGCAATCATCATTTTCCCCTCATGAACCAAGATATTTTTAGAATGCTATAAAAATATTATAAAAGTAATAAATGTTAATAATAATAAATGATTTGAGAATAATTTGAAAATAATCAAACAAATTATATTTTACACGTCTTACAAGGTCAAGATGAACGATATTATTAGAATGTAAGAATAAAAGTCCCAGTGTTATTTCCTCAGCAATACGTAATTTATCAGTCCATTGAAGAGCAGAAAAATTTTGCCTTAAATAATTTTTTAAATCACCATCAGCAGCGTATTGTAAAACCATTTTATAATTCGATGTGAGTTGATCCGTAAGCGGTTCTGAAAAAACAATTAGCTTGAGCTTAATAACTATTATATTAAATAGTTATAACCGCGTGGAAGTGACTTACCTTTAACTATGCCATAAAACTGTATGACATTCGGATGAAAACTAACTTTTTGTAAATGTCGAAGCTGCGCACATAATATATAAAAAAACTCAGAGCTTAACTGTAAATTATGATTAAAAATAAATAACGATTTAAATTTTAAATAATTCAATACCTCTTTAATAAATTCTTGACTAATTATATCTTCATTACCAGTTAGACTCTTAAGAGCCACAGTAAGTTGACAGTCTTTCCACAAAGCTTTGTGCACAACTCCAGTGGAAGTCTTGCCAATCACATCGAAATTAACGAATTGATTATAATCAAAAAAGTTTATAAGTTCATCTTCGATAGCTTTCTGAAGCCATTTTATTGAAAATTTTGATTTATTTATTATAGGTCCAATACTGTCGCCTCTTTCTAAACGCATGGTCTTTATGTGCGAATTTGTAATCTCTTTATGCAACTTTTTGTTTAATTCAATTTTATGAAAACCTTAATGTTAAATAGAAAATTAATCTAAATATGTAAAATATTTGTGTAATGTCACAATTGCATATGTATGATAACCTCGTGATGCTAGTCATTGTCATTATGCACAGTATATATAAGTATTGATTAAAAATAGACTAGTGACTTGAGATGCCTCGAGTCATGTGAATGTTGTGAAACTTCGGGTATTCCGTGGGTCCGGCAGAAGACTTTATTAAAGATGTAAATTGCTCTTATTAAACTAGTTTTTTTTTTATATAAGTATTAAAATGCTACGTACAATATACATAAATATACAAGAGACTGTAGAAATCTACATAGAATTCCATTAAGCCAACCGTGAATTTATACAAAAATTACAAAAGTTACAAGTAGAACTGTATTTAAAATTTAACGGATATCCGGATATCCGAATTATTCATAATAATTTTGTTATAAAATTAAACCAAAAGATATCAGGATCGCACCTCTTATTATAAATATTGGAAAACTTCGTAATCCTCTATTTGAAACCACCCATCTAAATCACGAATTTTACATTCATAATCAGATTTAAAACACCCCCAAGTTTTGCCTTTTTTATCAGAAGCCATGAAAAGGTCAAGGCTAAAACACGGACCTAGACCTTTTTCACGATATATAGCATGTTTAGAAAATGCGATTTTCGAAAATATTGAATTTTCTAAATTTCCTCGTTTTAAAGAGAAAATAAAACTAGCACAAGTCTCTGAATAACAGCAATCAGTAGAATTAAAACTACCGAGCTTTTTCCACTTTAAAGGATTATAACCTCCGATTATCTCGGGAGAGTCTTTGATACGTAAAATCAAAATAGTTCTTTCAATATTTTTTAATTTTTTAAAAAAAATGTCCCTGCCGAATCCGTCGGCTTTCCCTTTTAGGAGTAATTTTAGTTTATCTGGAATTATAAAGGTATCAATATTATTAAGTGAAGGATCAATTTGACAAATAATCTCCCTTGAATCTTCAACAGTAATTAAGGTTGAATTAATTTTAGGATTTTTGATCATATTTAAATTTTGAAGAACGCTTTCAGCGTTTGGACGTTCATTTGGATTTTCATCCCAACACCGCTCGAATAAGTCAACATATTGAGATGGAGTACCTTTTACAGGAGTTTCTCTGAGTCCTGTATATATTTGTATAACGAGAGTTTCTCCGAATGTAATAGATCCATATGGAGGTTTCCCGCTTGAAATTTCCCAGAGGATGACACCTAAACTATATATATCGGATTTCTCGTTGCGTTGATATAATATATCTTTGAAACATTGGGGATCAATATATGCAGGCACGCCATTAACGCTTGATATTTGACCTGACGAGACATCCCGTAATTGTTTTGAAAGACCAAAATCCGAAATCATCATTCTTTTTTCATGAACTAATATATTTTTGGAATGAAGATCACGATGAATAATTTTATTTTTATGTAAGAACATTAGTCCAAGTGTGATTTCTTCAGCGATGCGTAATTTATCAGCCCACGAAAGAGAAGAAAAATTTTTCTTTAAATAATCTCGTAAGTCACCACCAGAGGCATACTGCAAAACCATATTAAAACCAGTTTCTGGGTCTATTTTATATATTCTTTATGTTAAAAATGGTAAACAATCAAAATTATCAAAGAATTATATAATTATAAAAAAATCACAACCTTTTGTGACGCCATAAAATTGAATAATATTCGGATGAAAGCTGACTTTCTGTAAAGTTTGTAGCTGCGCATATTATACAAAAATTTAGGAAAAAGTTTTAAACATCAAATCAACAATAATAATAATAATAATAATAATAATAATAATAATAATAATAATAACCTCTTTTATAAAATCATTAACGATTCTATCATCTTTTAAACATTTCAGGGCGACAGGCAATTTACATTGTTTCCACATATACTTTCGAACTATTCCATACCCACCCTTACTTATCTCACCAAGATAAGTGAATTTATCTTGGTCAAAAAGGTTTATGTGCTCATCTGATATTGCCTGTTGAAGCCACTTTTTCAGGGAGTTCGTTTTGACGTTGGGGTTAGGCATTTTAAAAAAAAAACTGATAATTTAAAAATTTTGTTTAACGTTAAATATAGTTTAGTGTTATGCAAATCATTTTCATATGACCATTGACCTATAATTACATTTTATTAACATTTATAGTATCGGGTACTGTACTGTATTCTTCATTTATCTTTTGTCGTAACATATCGATATCGATATGTAATGTACTGTAATACTACATAACAATCAATTATTCTTACTCGATCAGATGACTTTATTAAAACATACTGAAGGACGATGGGAAAGTTTATTCGCTATCTCTATCGCTATAGGCTCTGACAAACTAATTTAGATACACTGAAAACTAAGGTACGTGCGTATGTACATAAATTTTACAAAAAAACAATCTTATACATATTAATCTCAACTTATTAGAAGCATTATAAACCTAAGACTTCGTTTGCACAACTACGTATTTAGACCTACTTCATTCCCTTACTACCTATAATGCCTTAAAGAAATCTACATCCTAAAGAGAATCGAAATGTAACGGACGTTATTATTTGAAGAAATAAAAAAAAAGGGGACCTTGCACGGTTGACACTGCTGCGAAGCCTTATTACTCTCAGATGAGTCCTTACACTGCCACTTCAACCGCAGAGCCCCTTTTTGCTTTCGCATCATTATGGATTGGGAGGGGAGATAATGCCGGCCTGCATTACAAGGCGAGCGATAGCGAAATAAAGTTACAACACTTTAACGTTAACGTTAACGTTAACGTTAACGGCTAAGTAACCCTTAAATAACCCTTAATATTAACTCAGAAACATATGAATACCTCCTTACTTTAGCCGTTTGCTAACTCACAACAATGACAAATCATATGCGATCATAATATTATTAACTGCATCTAACGAGAAAATTCAGGAATTTATTACAAAACAGCCGTAAAAGGCTAAAATAACAAATGTACATGTGATTCGTAAAGTCATCTGATCTCGCTGTCACTTCGTTGACAGGCTTCTCATTTTTTTAAAATTCGTATCTTGACAAATCCAGAGCAATCAGTACAAATGTAAAAACTTTATAAATTTATTAACGCTAATAATATGTTCAATAAAAATACATATATATATATATAAATATTATTTTCTAAATTCTAACAAACAATAATTTATGATGTAATATAATTAATTAAATGTTTAACGACAATATGTAATAGTTATATCCTGGGCAGTTGGGTATAAGCGGGGCTGAAAGTCCCGCTCATATACATAGTGCCCAGGGTATAACTGATTTATGCCCTGCGATCTTGATTTAGTGACCAGGGTATAAAACTTTTTAAAAGGAATATATGATTTAAAGGTAATATGAATGATATATAAAAATAAAACATAATAATATGTAATAATAATATGTAATACAATAATAATATGTATCTAAGTACAGCACGAAAAAAGAAATTAAATTTGTTTCATTATTTTTGCCCTTACACGCCCCAAATCCGCCGAACAATCAACGCCATTAGAAGTCGATTTTTTAAACCATTCAAGAGCTTTTGACAAGTCTTTTGTGGTTCCAGTTCCAAATTCATAACATCGACCAAGTTCGCATTGAGCTTCAGGTAAACCTTCTTCAGCACTTCGCATAAATAATTCGAATCCTTTTGATACGTTAATATTCGTTCCTCTTCCTTTTTGAAAACATAATCCAAGTAAATGTAATGCTTTCACATTACCCTTTTCAACAGCTTTTTCCAATTCCATAATTGCAAGATAAAATTTTTGTTTTCGATAATAGTAGGCAGCAAGAGAATATCTAGCAGCGAGACATTCATCTTTTGATTTTTTAAACCAGATAACGGCTTTTGAACTCTTCTTTTTAGTATTCCCCCAACCCTCTTCAAAGCACTTTCCGACGAAATATTCGGCAAAAGGATTTTTACTTGCAGCAGCAGTTTGAAAAAGTTCAAATTCATTTTCTTTAGTACCATCATTTCCAATATTAAAATGATAAAATAAAGCTAAAAGAATAATATAATCAGATTTGTCTTTATGATAAAATAATAACCATTTAAAAATATCAGGAGCGGATTTAAAATTTCTATCTAAAAAAATCTTTAATAATTTCAGGAATAGATTTTATTCCTTTATTATATAAATCGTAAATTTCACTATATAAAAGATTCACAATTCCAATCATTGGGTCGTGATTAAGTGAAAATATTTTATCAAGGCAAGCGCTGAAAGCTTCAGTACTTGTAAAAACTATAGTGTCTCCTTCATCTTTATTATCATTGTTTTTATTGATATCGTTTTGATTATCGTTATTTATATTTTCTATGCTAGACATTTTTTTTTTTTTACAGTAATTTACAAACAGGAGAATTTATTTTATTATTTTTTTTGTTTTTAGGTTTTAGGTAAAGACAGAAAATTAATTTTTCCCAAACGTCCTGCAGAGCAGATTCTGCAAGTTGTATATAAATTATCAGTTTTTGTAATTGTACTACGTGACTCATTTTGTACAATTTCCTTATCGCATTACAAACACATAATATACGTAATTACATCACAAAAAACATTATCACAAAAAAGAATAAATTGTTTCTTTTTATAGTACATGATGATTTAAAAATAAAAAATTATAAAGAATGTACAAAAAACTTTGTGTATAAAAAATTATAAATACATAATAAACATTATTGATTTTCAGGTTGTAATTGTTGTTGTTTGGCTTTGTTATTTTTATACAAATAAATTAAACCGCCTACGATAATTATAGAAGCCCATGAAACAACATATGGTAAAAAATATAAAGGTCTTTCTTCTGTCGCGGGAAGTGGGAAAAACGAACAAATTGAAACTAAAATAATGAATATCAAAAATACTACATGTAAATTGAAAGGTATTTTAAAACCAACACCCCGGAATTTTTTCCGTAGGGTAATTAATCCAACTGCACATGCACCGTAATATATCGCTGTTAAGTACGACGTTGTATTAGCAAAAAATATAAAGAAGCTCGTTCCTATTGGTAAAAAGTTATCATTTTAACTTATAAATATTTTGAAAACTTTGTTGCGCATTATTAAGAATTGAATTCTTACCTGTTGGAAAGAACAAAATTAAAATTGCACAATAACAGAATTGTGCAATTAGGGCTTTTGTCGGTGTATTAAACAAGAAGCTCCATTTAGCGAAATATTTTAAACCCCATTCGGCAAAGATTTCAGGTATAAACTCTGTTATTGAGGAGTAGACTATAATTCTGGATCCTCTATTAATATAAATAAATAATAATAAATAGCGATAAGTAAATATAAATATCTTTATCCGACAAACTCTTATGATCATGAAAAACTTTCTTTCTGTTATTTTTTTTCATGTGTTACGATTTAATTATGTTCAAAAAAAAACAAACTCAGCGAGTGACTCCCTACCAATCATGATCATAAATTATCGGATAACACCATTATTGGGCAAATTTGTGAATAACGGCAATTTGGCTCAACCGGACAAATGATTGGCTGACAAGTGCCGCTTCGCGGCACTTGACAGCCAATATCATTTGTCCGGTTGAGCCAAATTGCCGTTATTCACAAATTTTTGCCCAATAATGTATACATATATGCATATCTATATATAATATATTTATTTGGGATGAATGTGAATAGACATACGTAAAAACCATTGACCCAACCGCGCCAAAGGAAGAGATAGCAATAATTGTGGAAATAAGTTTGTTTCCTATTCTATTACCAATATCTCCCCCAATATTACCAATATCTTCCCCAAAATATATAGCGATTACTTTACTGGCGTCGCCAATATAATTAGAAGTTGCGTCGGCAGGATTTACCGTCATTATAAATGCTATATTTATAAGAATATCTATATACAAAATAATAAATTTTGGTTATTAATGAAATTTAAATGAATTATTGACTCGTTGAATTTTTAAATTTTCGAATTTTCGAATTTATGATATTTAAAAAAAAAACATACATAATACAATACTAATAAGAATCGAATATACATTCGAAAAAACTAGGTTCCGCCGGGGCCGGTCCAATTCGTCAATTAAATCTACAAAGAAATTAATCGAATCAATTATTAGCATTTAATTAATCACTTATAAATTTACATTATTAAATTGTTGAAAAAAATACTTACAATTGACATTGTTCCACCCTTTTAAGTATAGCAAAGAAATATGAGAATATGTTTATGATCACGTATTTCAACTCCAAAAAAAAGGAATTTTAACATACCTTCGTATGCATACAGAACCTTTATCATGGCGTCGCCATAACTTCCGATGCTTTCTACAGGAATTTCATAGCTATTTATTGTGCCATTATTAAAGTTTTCGCCTCGATTTTGTAGGGCACCAATTATTATTCCTGCAATAGCGAAAAAAAAACAACACCGCAACCTTAAAAATTGCGAATGTTTGATTTATATACACTGCCATCTTGTTATTACAACAACTGTATAATGTTATAATAAACAATATGGCAATTGATATAAACCGAATTTCACTAATAGAATAAAAATAATAGATCATTAAAATATATATTTTAAAGGTTAAAATATAACTTTGTATTCACTTACAAGAAATCAGGGTTGGTGAAAAATCCGTCAGGATTTAAATACTCCGTTGAATTTTTATCACCTCGCACCAGGTATAAAAGGTACTGGGCACAAACGTATGAATCCGAAATAATGGCGGTAGGACGAATTACACTTTTATAGTAGAAATTATACAAATATCGTTTAAATAAATTTAATTACATTTATGTTTTGTTAAAAATGTATAGTGCTTACAATATCATTACAATGCTGAAGGCATGGGCAATGACACGATGGGGACGAGGATACGCTTCCTCGAGATACCTAAGTTCACCCGCCCCCCTCGGCAAAAACGAACCAAGCTATAGAATTAAAAGATCAAAATTTTGGCACATGACTTTTTTTGAATATTATTGATTTTCCTTATTATTACAATTGATTACCTCTGAATAAATCAGGCAACCTAGAAGACTGATAATTCCACCAATTACCCAAAAGGCCAGGGCAACAATTGGCGATTTTGTTAACCGCCATACATCTCCAGGCAGCACAAAAATTCCTATGCAAAAATTCAAAAATGACAATTTAATAATGATGTTGATAATCATACATAACAACACATAACAACACAATATAGACATATATATTCACCGCTGCCGATTATAACATTTATGCTAAAGCCCATTCCTGTCAAAATACCGAGGATCCTTTGAAATTCATAGGATCCTTTTTTGGAAGTTGATATATTTTCACTTTCATAAATTACTGATATTTTTTCATTATCCATATTATCCATATCGCACATATTCTTTAATTTTTTTATGTAATAAAATCGAAAAAAAATTTATTAACGATCTATTCTATACTGTATTGATAGCTGCAACTATTTATATATGGTTTCAGTGAGTTGCCTCAACGCACTTTTTTTTAAAAAAAACTTTAACTTCAT
>CAJVPY010001800.1:0-18128 GCA_910591965.1 Dentiscutata erythropus | reverse complement strand
CGCACAACCTTTGTATAATAGAACCTTCTGTAACAACCACTGTTACACGTAGTGCCAACTACTTCACAATGGACCTCTTTCCGGAAATTCCTAATCCAGACCTGTATTCACTTGGACTTCCCACGGCAGATACTTCTAAATATTCATAGGTAAATATACTTACTAGGACTTGAACCCAAAATCTGCTCATGGAGGGTTGGGTGCCTAGACCACTAGGCCGCAGGATCCCAACCCATAAAAAATTTTATTAATAAAAACAATACTATTTATAAATATTATAAAAAAAATTAAATATAAACTTAAATATACTTTTCTTATTAAAAAAAGTTAATAATATTATTAGTCTTCTTTACTTTATCTTTCAAGCAACTAGATTATTTTTATTTAGTATTTACCTAACAATGTCTAATATTTGTTTATACTTTGAAGAAATTTTTCAATATTTTGATAAATTTATTAATAAAAAAGCATATTTAGATAAAGAATATATAATTGCAGATTTTATATAATATAAGCTAAATGAATATTGGCTGCATCTTGATGAATCTATTTCTATTGCTGTGATTTTTGATTTATTTTTGAAGCTTACAACATTCAAGTATAGAGAAAAAAGAGATATAGCTATTGCAAGTTTATATTATTTAATAGTTCAATATATGTTACAAATTTTTGTACCAACAAATACAGATACTATTATCTTTGTTTTTAAAAATAAAAAAGAGATCTTTTTAAATTTTTGTTAGAATAGCAAATAGATAAACCACCACTAGAAGAATTAGATCTGTATTTATTCTTGCCTACATTTTCTAAAAATCTTCTTAATTAATAAGCACTCAATAGATATCAGTTTCCAACTTTAGCAAAAATAGTATATAACTATTTAGCTATTTAGAAAATTAGCATTCCATGTGAGAAAGTTTTTCTGTTATAGCAAGAACAATTACTAAAATTAAAAATTATCTTAATCCTAAAACTGCTTATGCTTTGCTTTGTATAAAAAGCTGAGCTAGAACAAAATATTTTAAAATAGTTAGCTTTTGTAATTTAAGAACATTGTTATATTTTTTGCTTAAGATACTTATGTAATAAATTTGTTATTGCTATTATTATCTGCTGCTACATAATAAATTTATATCTGTATTTGTATCATGATCTACAAATTATAAAACTATTTACAGTAATGTGAATTTATTAAGCTATTTTCATATTTTATATTTATATATATATATATACATACTATATATATATGTAAAAATCCTGTAATCTGTTAATCAAATTCATCAAAAAGTTAATAAATTGCTTAAAAAATTCGAGTATATGTATTTAACAAATATATATTAGTTAAATTGTGCTATAGATATTGCTAAATTTATAACTAAAACTTGCAAAATTTAAATATATATTTTAAATATACATTTGATGCTATTTGTAAGATAACTCCTGAGCTAATAAAAAAAATATATAAAAAATCAAATTAAAAAAGACTATATCTTATTTGTTAATTCTACAGATATTTACTATGTTTTTATACAGTACTTTTTAAATTTTTTTAAATGTTATTCATTACTATTAGTTTCAAAATGCTTATTTTGGTCTTTGTTATGAAAATTTTCTTATAATGGTTTTAGTCTTGTTCAAATTAGTGCTTTATACTTTAAATGATAATGAGACATACTTTTATTAAGAAGATTCCAAAATTCTGATAATAAGGGGTTTCAGAATTAAACTATGAAAATCTGTATAAATCCTATTTATTTTTTAATTAAAATTCGAATACACTTAGGCCATACAAATTTAATTACTTAGTTTTCATAATATGAAATTTTTAAATAAACCTGGCTAACTAGCTTTTTTTTAAAAATTTTATATATAAAATTTTATAAAATTTATATGAAATTTTTTTTTAAAGCCCACCCGGTTATTGCAGCTATTATCATAATTCTGATAAAAATTAGCCAAATAATTTTTTAGCTGATTTAGTTAAGTTATAGATTTTGGGAATAATAAGATTCAGTAACAGATATATTAGATATGTAATTTAATAAGATCAGATGACTAATATGTATATATTACAATAAGACTAAATATCGACATGCACTTGTAAATTGTAAATTTCAATTCGTACTTTTTGGCATGATCCATTTTCACTCAAATGAAGCCTTTATTCATTTCTAATTATTTTTGATGAAAATTTAGTTTCAAAAAATTGTATAAAATTTCAATTCCTATTCTTTAGCAAGATCTATTTTTATTCAAACAAACAAAGCCTTTATTTATTTCTAATTATTTTTCATTTCTTGTTAAAGACGAAAAATTAGTTTTTAAAAAATTGTGTAAAATTTCAATTACTATTCTTTTGCAAGATCCATTTTCATTCAAAAGAAACCTTTATTCATTTCTAATTATTTTCAATAAAAATTCATTTATAAAAAATTGAGCAAAATTTCAATTCCTATTCTTTAGCAATATCTATTTTCTTTTAAATAAAGCTTTTATTTATTTTTAATTATTTTCAATGAAAATTCATTTTTAAAAAATTGAATTAAATTTTGATTCCTATTCTTTAGAAAGATCCATTTATATTCAAACAAAGGCATTTATTTATTTCTAATTATTTTTTGTTTTTAATTTATTTTTAAAAAATCTCTAAAATGATATTTACAAAGCACTTTTGCTACAAATTGTTGAAAAAAATTTAGAAGGCTTATCAGTTCAACAAATTGCTAAACACTTAGGTGTTAGCAAACTATCTACTTCAGATAGACAATCTTTAATTCTTAAATTCACTTTGATACTTTTATTTAATTTTGGATTCTATTTTTGAACTAATTTTAATCATTAGTATTCAATATATAAATAAATATAAACATATTAATTTTTTACTTTAATAATCCTTCATATATTCTTGACAAATATTAATAATATCTTAGTCATTTGGAATCCTAACCTAAGATTCATTTTTAAACCAGTTGACAAATTCATGATCATATTAACTTTTTTAATAGCAATACCTGTTCGTGTAATATATTATATATTTTGTTATAAAAGTCTAATTTATATTTGGACTATTTTTTAGATTTCTTGCTAAGGTTTATTGGTTGCAGGATTGTTGGTGGTAAATTTACCACTTGTAAATTATGGTAATTTACCAGATAATTTACCAAAGATGTGGTAAATTTACTATTATATACATAAGTTTAAGTCTGTTTACATGATTTGATTGGCCAAATTTTTTTTAATTATCAAATCATATTGTTTTATATTGTACAACCATTTTTTAAGAATAACTAAAGGTAAATTTACCAAACAGCCTGGTAAATTTACCAAAAAAAAAATCAAAAATTACAGTAAACCAACAACCCTGATTAGTTGACACAAGCAGTCTTTTCTACAAATTTTTGTGCACACTAAACACACCGAGTATGTTGGACAAGTGTTGGAATGAAAATTTAATAACATTGATATTATTGTTATAATAATTGGTCATAATAGCTTTTATAATTTTTATTATATAATGGATCATGCTGAAATTACTAACTTAACCAAATTGGCCAAACAATCATTTGGCTAATTTTTATCAGATATTTCAGAAATTATAATAATAACTATAAACTATATAAAAAAATTTTTTTTGAAGCTTTCAAATTTTGACCCAGATAGGTTATAAAAACCAATTAATTAATTTTGCATAGCCTTATTTATATGATCTTCCTTATTAATTAATACTGCTTCTAATACTGTTTTATGCTTAACATGACTAAAATTTTATATCGACAGCATCAAATTAAACAAATAAATAATCTTTTAAATACACTCATGAAAGGCTATTACTAAAGTTCTGGATAAAGAAATCGACTAACTATTCGAATTAATTAATACAAGCCATAGAATTGGATCAATATCTTACTATACGTGAAAGAACAATTAAATCTAGCAATTTTTTTTCAAGTAAGCTAGCTATATAAAAAAAAATATAGCCAAAAGTTTAATAAGTTATATAAAAATACTTTAAGAAAAAGTTTAGTAAGTAATATAAAAAAAAAATAATTTAAGTAAAGGTTTAGTAAGTTATAGGTTTAGTAAAAAATTTAAGTAAAGTTCAATAAGTAATTTGAGCAAAGGCTTAGTAAATAATTTGAGCGAAGGTTTGATAAGTTATATAAAAAAACACCTTAAGTTAAGGTTCAGTAAGTAATTTAAGTAAAGGTTCAGCAAGTAATTTGAGCAAAGGTTAATAAATAATTTGAGCAAAAGTTATAAAAAAGTAATTTGAGCAAAGTTTTAATAAGTAATTTGAGCGAAGGTTCAATAAATAATTTGAGTAAAGTTTTAATAAGTAATTTAAGCTAAGTTCAGTAAGTTATATAAAAAAATAATTTGAACAAAGGTTTAATAAGTAATTTGAGCAAAGGTTCAGTAAGTAATTTGAGTGGAAATTCAGTAAGTAATTTGAGCGAAACGTTTTATTATTACTCTGTATTTTGTTATTAAATAGTTTGTTGATTTGCATAATAAAAAATTTTTTACTTATTTTATCAAATGGGAGTCTCTAAGCACTCCTATTTCATTTTTTGATTTCAAAAGATTGATACACAAATAAAATTTTTTAAACTTTTACTTATTTCTAAAATACACTATTTTTTTTTAATTCTGAAACCTCTTAATATAGTATCTTTATTTATAAATTGTATTTAATATTTTAAAATAGCATATAAAACATAACTAATTAGCTTTACTAAAATGCACCATAGGTGTTAACTTATTATAATTGAAGCCAATAACTTCAAGTTGTAGCTAAAGCCAGTGTTGGGCTTGGATATTGGGTATAGACATTGGACCACCTATGTCTAGTCCAATTCAATCAATTGGACTGAACCTATTGGACATTGTTCAATAGTAATATATAATAATTTATAAATGCAAAAGATACAAATAAAAAAATATTTAAGACTTCAGATTCAATTTTTCTTAATACTAGCTTATTTAGAACTACAAATATTAATGTGATATGAAATTTATATTTATACTAGTTCTTTGTTTTAATAATTATCTCTCAAAAAAAGGTTCTATAAAATATATACTTAAATTATATAAACAATGATTCTATTACAGCTGTTCTTATAAATTTTGAGAATAAAATTATGAAAAATATTATATTTCACAAAATTATACCATCTAATTCTATCTTAATATACTAAGTGAACTTGTTCTATGTATAAACATACATCATATAAGTATATGTTTACCTTATAGTTTTAAATTTTAAGAGAAACAATGCTTAATTTTGAATTTTTGATCAAAATTTCAAAATTAAGCATCTTTTCTCTTAAAATTTAAAATTATAAGGTAAATGTATACTGATATGGTGTATTTTTATGCGTAGAACAAGTTTACTTAGACCATAAAGATAGGTTTAATTAATTTAATTTTGTAGATTTTAATATTTTCCATAATTTTATTAATAATATTATAAAAATATAGTCAGACCTCCCTAAATATACATCATCAGGACCAACTCTGGAGTGTGCATTTAGAGAGGGTTGCAATTAGAGAACACTAATAAAATCATAACATTACTATTATCATGTAATAAATATGGCTTTAGTAGCCTAGAAATAATGAATTTGATTGGCTAATAATCACGCGATTGCATTTATGGAGGGAGTTTATATAAGTGGGCTAGACAATTAGCGTGCAATTGCAGAATAAAGAATATGCATTTATCTATAAGTCCCATTATGGGGCTAGTCTTCTATCGTGCATTTAGAGAGATGTTGCATTTAGAGGTGTTGCATTTAGGGAGGTCTAACTATATTGTGATTTTTTAACACTTACTTAGTAAATCTATTTTTGGCTTCTAAGTAAACTTGTAGAATATTGTCTTGCAATCAAAATAGTAATTATTATGTTAAAATTGGCCTAGTAGATCATGAGATATAAGCATTTTAGTCTTCATGACTATATGCCTTCTTCTTTATTTATATAAAGAAGAAAACATATAATCGCGAAGACAAAAATACTTATATCTCACGATTTACTGGGCCAATTTTAATGATTTAACTGCCATTTTGATCGCAAGACACTCTTCTACAACTTTATTAGAAGTTGAAAATAGGTTTACTTAGCAAAGAAAAAAGGGGTTGTTGAAAAACTCCAAATTTGAAAATTTTAAAAACAAAAAAAAATTTTAGTAAATTGAACTGAACATGAACTTGACTTAAAAGTTCAATACTGAACCTGAACCTGAACTTGACCAAAGTTCAGTTCAGTTCAGGTTCATAGGAACACTACTTCACATTAATTGTTTATCTAAAATTCGTTATTTGATTGGATATAAATCACATGATCTTAACCGAATCCTGTTATTGGACATTATTGGACTGGATTATGTGTCCAATGTCCATGTCCAGTCCAATAGCATAAAAATGATTGGACATATGTCCAAGCCCAACACTGGCTAAAGCTATCTTTAGCCTAAGCCATAATTAGAGCTAATAACCAAGCTGTGGCTAAAGCAATCTTTACTCTGGCTTAAGATATGATTTAAAGCCATAGCTTGAGTTATAACTTTGTTAAGCTTGGCTTAAATCTATGGCTAAGCCGGCTTTTTGTAAAGCCAATGACATCCCTATCCTCAACTAATGATGAAGACACACTCTTATATACATTCTAATTTTACAGATTGTCAACATGGGACCTCAACGCTTACGCCGTAGATTCCACATTTTCTCAAGGCGCAATGATTACAAGTTTATGCAATTGCGTATACGCTCTACTTTGAACGTAAACGCTCTATTTTGAGTGTAAACGTTCTTGCATGAATTAAGCACCAAGAATACGTAATAATGCCTAATGCTACTAAGGTAAGATTAACATGACTATGATAGTACAATTATGGAAGGTAAGTAACAACTTAAAGAATTAGACAAATACGGAAGTGATGAGACACAGGAAAAATTAATCGTTACAATAGTAATTATCATAAATATTATTATTTTGACCTCTTTTCTAGTTACGGCCATACACAGTGAAAGGCTCCGGAACCCGTCCGATCTCCGAAGATAAGCCACTGATGGCCCAGTCAGTACTATGGTTGGGGACAACATGGGAATACTGGGTGCTGTAACTTTTTTTTTTTATAATTAGCGAATAAGTTTACTTATTGCCTATTAAAATAACAGAGATAAATAAGTATTTATTATTTATTAATATACTTAATAACTCGCTTTATTAAATAGAACTTGTTTGATAATTTTTATTCAAGTAAAGTAAGTGATCAATAAACCCATGGGAATAATGGCTCGAATTAAGTTTAATTTAGGCCAAAATTTGAAATTACACCACTGTGCGTTATTGAGTGACAATACGGTAAGTTTAAATCGTCTTATAATCCATTTAATTGTTCAATACTTGTATACAATTTGTTAAATAATAATAATTATAAAGTCCTACATAGTAACAACTTTTTTCAATAAAATCTGATAATGAAAGAAGATATCAAAAAATGGATTGTCCTACACCAAATACGTACTAATCACTAATCGTAATTAAAACCCAACCTATAACTTTTTTAAAACTTGATAAACTTCATATTCATCTACTGAAAATGCTTCATTCGATTCCCTAATAGGTTTTTCATAATATTGTTTAAGACATTTACAATCACGATCAATATTAAAATTTTTAGTCATGAGTAAATCTTGTCGAAAATATGGTCCATGATTTTTTGATGAACCGATTGAATGATAAACCTTTGCTCTACTAAGAATTGACATATCAGGTTTATCAAGATTTAAATTAAAAATAAAACTTTTACTTGTATAATAAAATTTTTCTTTTTTTGGTGATTCCCAATTATGTGGATTATATCCACCTAAAATTTCTTCTTTGTCCTTAATTTTTAAAACTGTTAATGTAGGCCCTATATTATCGCATTTACTATGAAAATCCGCAGGCGTAAATCCATCTTGACTACCCTTAACGAGCAATTTAAATTCGTAAGAATATTTAAAAGATTTGATTTTTTGAAGAAATTTTGTAATACGATTTTTATGTGCTTGATTAATCCAGCTGGAGATAAGTTTAAAATGTTGTCCTTTTAATAGATATTCTTCAGATACATCTTTTACGATAGGTTCATCGGAATTAATCAATGTATTTTCCAGATTTTCCAGAGGTTGAATAGATTGATTATTTGATTCCTTTTCTACCAAATTTTGAAGTGTCTTAAAAACTTCTTGAATATCTGGTCGTTTATCAGGATTCTCATTCCAACAATTTGTGTATAATTGAGTGTATTGATCTGGAAGGCCCTTTATGGGAGTTTCTCTTTTTCCAATAAAAATATTATGTATTATTTCATCATTGTTTTCATATGATTTAAAAGGAGGTGTGCAACTTGCAATTTCCCAGAGAAGAACACCCAAACTGAATATATCAGATTTCTTATCTCGTATATATTTTGGATCAAAATAACCAGGCATGTTATGGCCTGCCTGCTTTAATTTACAAAAATCTGATATCATTATATGACCATCATGTACCAAAACATTCTTAGGATGCTATAAATAAAAAAAGAAAAAAGAGAGAAAGATCAATACTTAGTCATCATTATAAAATAATTTTAAATAACAAAATTCTTACAAGATTTTTATGAGCAACATTTTCTTTATCATGTAAATGCATAAGACCATTTACAACTTGTGTTGCTATAGATAATTTGTCACACCATTTGAGTGTTGCAGAGTTATTTGCCAAATAGCCTCGTAAGTTGCCGTTATTCGCGTATTCTTGAATTAAAAAATAAACCTTGTTTTTATTATCCTTGGCTATCCCGTAGAATCGATTAATATTTGGATGTTTCGTGATATTATGCAAAGCTAAAATCTACATTTTTGCATAAGGTGCATATATAATATGATATTAGTGATAAAAGTAATTGTTTTGCTGTCGTGAATGTGAATATTTAATGTAAATTACAAACCTCTTTCAGAAATTTCCCACTATCATTTTTATCTTTAATTGTTAGACTTTTTAAAATAACTGTCAAATCACGGCTTTTCCAATAAACCTTCATCGTCTGGCTATCTGGATTATTATTAATTTCCGTAAAATCAGAGAATTTATTGCAATCATATAGATCAATGTTGTTTTGGCTTAAAGTTTTTTCAAGAAGTTCAACGAAAGCGTTATCTGTTTGTAGTTTTCTATACAACAAAAAACAGGCATTATTTATATTGAATAATAATTTAAAAATTACGTAGTCCAACAAAAGTTTTTATACTCACTTGTCAATCAAATCGGTCCCTGATATTGCCGAAGTAACAATGCTTCTACTTGAATTATTATTATTCTTGATATTTCCTATAGCCGTCGGAGTAACAACGCTTCTGCTTGAACTATTGTTATTTCTGATGGTAATGGGTATATCTTGATTATCCGTAACTGATCAAAAAAAAAGATTAGTAAAAATCTGATGAAAAAAAAACAAAATTTATAAAATAAATATTAATAATAACTTTGGTTTTTTGTTATTATAAATAAAGCACGTTTATAGTCTCTCAAATGATTATCCATGTTTGAATTTTTAGATGAATTAATATTGTTATCAGATAGTGTATTTTGTGTAATATTATTTGTAATAAATTCTATTGTCACGTTTGTTGATAACAAGTTCAGATCAGAATCAATTTTATCAAGTGTTGGGCGTTGGTTTTGATCAAAAGCGCAACATTTATTGTAAATATCTGCATAATCTGATGGCGTATTAGTAATAAGTTTCATTTTAATTGATTTATCGTCCAGAGGAATTCCGCTCGTGAGTTCCCATAATAACATTCCAAGGTGATTAATGTCTGATTTTTTATCGTATATGGCAGACTTTTCATCGTCCTGTGGATATTTTGATAATCCAAAATCAGCAATAAGAGCTTCACCATTGTTTATCAAAATATTTTTAGAATTCTATGAAGTTTACAAAAAAAAAAAAAAATCATAATTTAACATAGAAAAAATCAAATTCGAAAGATTAAAAAATTAACTTACTAAATCTCCATGAATAATTTCTTTTGCGTGTAAGAAAGTTAATCCAGTAACAATTCCTTTCGCTATTCGAATAACCTCAGACCACAAAATTTTATATGCATTTTCGTGCAATTTATTTTGCAAGAATTTACGTAAGCTGCCATTATTAGCATATTGTAATACTAATATAATGCCAACTTGCGGATCTAATAATACAATAAATTATAGTTAGGTATAAACTCAACTTTTTTCATATTAAATTTTATTTGTCATACCCCTCAAAATTCCATAAAATTTAGCAATGTTGGGAGCATTAATCTCGTAAAAAAGTTTAAGCTATAAATGCAATAATGTTAGTTCAATAGTTTGTTCTGTACTGTGATTAATTCAATGTCAAATAATAAATTATTTACTTCATGTTTTATTTTTTTAAATGATTTGTAATTCATTTGTGAATTAGGACTTAGTGGCTTTAACGCGTATTTTACTCCTTGAAATGTAGCCTCATGCACCACAGCAAGGTTTTCTCCTCCGATTATTCTAAGATTTTCAAATTGCGATTTATTATATATCTTTATGTCCAACTTTTTTAAATCTGATTCTAATGGATCTGAAAATTCCGAAACTAATACGAAATAAGTATGTGTTAAATGAATATGTTTTTTTTTATAAATACGACAACTTACATGTTTTTTCTGAATTTTGTATATAACTATCTGACTCATCATCACCGCTTTTCATACTATCAATATATTCCATGTTGTCTTCTGTTAACGTGTCTGAACTATCGTGCTAGTCATCGACTCCGATTGAAGCTCTAAATAGTCCAAATTTACCATTGTGTAACAACTTTATTCGCGTAGAGGTATACTTGTATTACATTATTCGAATTTATCAGCAGTATCACGTACTAAATTCCTTTTTTAATTGGTTTCAATACACTAACAAGGCGCACGTACTGTACGTACATAGTATAAGTTATTACAAATTGGCAGGAAATATTTTGGCATTGGTTCCTTGCGTTGCATAAAAGGCTCGAATGCTATTCTAGAAATAAATTAATATTGTAATAGCTTTTGTTCGCACCATACATGTAATATATATTGGTACGATTAAAAATTCATGTTTAATATAATTTCAATTGGCAGGGATATTTTTATTTTTAAGCTTGAATAATGGCGTGATGCCTCTAAAATAAGTTCTAGAAGCTTATTGTCGGCGTAACCTAAAAAAGGAATTATTACAATAACTTATAATCAAATGCATTGTTATAATTTCCTTTTTTAGGTTTCGCTGACAACATTAAATGTATACAGGCAACAAGTATTTGAAAGGAAAATTTGCCATCGCTCGTTGGAAGTATATCTTCCTAAATTCTTTAAAGTCTGTTTACGTTAGGACATCATTTATATTAGGATTAGATGTAAGTGGGATATATTTGCTCAATGAAGCGTTTTTTCTTAGAATGAAACGTTTGTTTTGAATTTCATGTTCGTGTTACATTACACTAAATTATTGCTCGCTATTGGCTAACATATACGGAAGATATATCTCCCGCGGGAGTTGCCACATCCATTTAGAGAAGCATATTAATAAAATTATGCATTATTTGGATCTGCATTCGAATTCGCATTTATTGAGGTTTTGTATCAAGAAGGTTGGTCTAACTATACTGCGCATAAGTTTCATAATTCATTAATCGATCTCCTTAATAAACCACTCTTTTTAATTTCAATTATCGGTATACTCGAGGCTGTCACTATAGCTTTTATCTCAATAACTTAAGTCACTTTGAGCATGCACTTGCGTTATTTTTCTATTCAGCCGTAACGATGTATGATATATGTTTTTACATGTCAATAAAGGAATTTCATTCAATGTTTCAGATCTTTATTGAAGTAGTTGCTTAAGAACTCTCTTAATAAATTGATCACAACGATGTCTATTATGTAATTTTATTTCTTTGTTTATACATATGGTTTTGCGCATGATTGTTTATGAATATAAATAACTTCCTAAACGGGTTAAAGTAAACTTGAAAGGATCAAATGAACTCTAAGTGATTGGGAAAAGAAAGAAAGTGTAAATGGGAGAAATTAACAACCTAATAACGGATGAATTACATATGCGATAACAAAAACAACGCTTTTTTGAATTGAAAACTGTTGCAGTTAATATGTATCGATAAAGACACTGCATATGCATTAAGTTGTTAAAGACTATCACCGATGCTCGATATTTATATATTTGAAATGATTAAGATATATTGAAGTTTACGTGATTTTTTTAGTAAAATTTTTGAGATACAAAATGTATCATATCTTTATTGTCAACTCTACCGTTACATTTTTGCTAGAACGTTATTAACGGTTTATGAGTCTTAGTAATAAATACTTCCAAATTGAATTTTGCTTATATATGCACTTATTGGTGACTATAGCACCGAAATTTAATAATAATGATAAATGAATAACCTGAGGAAAGTGATTGATTAATAGTGTAAATATGCTGTAAATAACGTTAATATGTTTCTGCATAAGATAGTTTTTTTGAATAACTATTACTCATATCATAATCTTTTAAAATTAAGTCTAGGCCTTATTGTAAATGGAAAAGCAGTTATCTACTATTTAACCTAGCATGACACGAAACATTTCCTACACGATACTTACTACGAAAATTTAATTACCCATAATTACACTTACAACGTATTTCCTTTGTTTACTTGAGTACTTTCGCCGTAGAAAATAATTACCTATACTTTCCTGATATGGATAGATAACATCAATTAACAATTATAAAAAAAAAAGGAATAATGAAAAAATAAAAATATGCAAATATTTATATCTCACGATATGTCATCTGGTTCTCCGGATCTGTCATCTGTCAAGCAAGGTTCATCACAAAGTTGTATAAAAACAGAATGAGCTAATAAGCAAAGTGATTTTATCGTTGTGCGTGGTAAAGTAGTACGATAATGTAAGGTAATACAGACCTTCAGAAATGAAAAATCCGTCTAACCGTACTTAAGTATACGATGATTGTATAATTTACATAACCGATAAGCACAAATGGAGTCATGCAAAACAGCAAAATGTGTTATCTTTCACTTGATAAGTAACGGAATTATACGAACACTTAGGCCAGACCAATTTAGTTCTGTGTTTTACATTACCCCTCTCTACCTTCTGGGGATGATGTAATACAGATAATCAAATTGGCCCGGCTTTAGGGACAGTGCAAATTCACATGATTCGTAGAGTAGAGGTGAAGACCGTGCAAGATAAAGATACTCGCTGAGTCACATATCGATTCGAAAACAAGTTCGCTACAGTATAATTTAGAAAAACAGTATCAAAAAAGTAAATGATAGATAGAGATGTATGTCACAGAGTGTGTTTTAATGCGTTGTTAAAATCCATAAATTAGTCTTCATTTTATAAAGTATATATGACAAAAATTTATAAAATCAGTTGTGTGACTGATACAGTAGCAAATACAACTTATTAACTCGACTAAAAAATGAATAAGTAGCTGCGCAACGCAGTTGCACGAAACCAGGAATGAGGAATGTATACTAGATTAGTATATTGTGGTGCTAGATATTATAAAGAAAAATCGAAAGACTAGAGAAAAAATTAAATGGGTTGGTCGTAGAGATGGGGCACAATACGCATTTTAGACCATATCATGCTGCATGGTGCACATGATTTTCATGGTTGCATAGTAAAAAAAACCAACTAATTGGTTTACTGTCTCTAAAGCTATTATAAACTCATTTGACACACTCGGGTGCACCATGCATAGCATGTAGGTATGAGCATCATGCACATGGTGCCCATCTCTAGTTGGTTGTGCCATAAAAATGCCGCGGTCTCGTGTTCACGGACCTTTTCCAACCCGAAAATTCAAATTACGCATTACATTAAAATACTAGTAGTTTTTAAAATTTACATAATAATTTAACTTTTGATATTTTAAATATAATGCGTAATTTGAATTATTGGGTTGGAAGAGGTCGATGATCACGAGACCGCGACATTTTTATGGCACGACAACCACCTGGAAAAATTGGATTATTGTCTAAATACATATGTAAAATGCACGCATCGGGAATTTTTTATATTTTTAAAATAAATAAAATAAAATTTATTATTAATTTTTTTGCAACTCTGTACAGGACTGCACTAAAAAAAATTTCCCGATGTTAATGCCTATTCGTTAGAATGTACCGATGAAGTGGTGCGATGTGAATCACGTCTGTACAGCTGCGCACTTGATAACTATATATTATTTAAAGGTATAGAAAATTCAACAATATTGTCTTAACCAATAACTT
Organism: Dentiscutata erythropus; assembly: GCA_910591965.1. NCBI lineage: Eukaryota > Fungi > Glomeromycota > Glomeromycetes > Diversisporales > Gigasporaceae > Dentiscutata > Dentiscutata erythropus. The sequence goes on along the minus strand of CAJVPY010001800.1, from coordinate 3,766 downwards.
TAATTCATATAAAATTATACATATATAGGCTTTTATAACAATACCAATACTACTAGGGATGGATTATTTGATTTTTAATTGTTTAAATGGTTTAATATATCATTACGTGATCATCATGATTATGAAATTATACCGATACAATTCGATTACCGGTAATCATTAAATAGTATCTATTGATTATTAACGCTAATATTTAAATAATAATAATAATAATATTGTGAATAACTTTCTCGTGGAAAACCTCCTTTTGAAAAAAGTTCGTTGAACTTAAAAGTTAGGAAATTGACAAGCGTAGTCGAACGACACCTCTCTAAACATGTATTCATTGCCAAGAGGAGTTTGTTGATTTAATCAGTCAGTCAAAGGAACATTTAATAATAAGTGTAAAAAGCTTCCAAGAAATGTAACATATTATTAAAACTCAAAACTCTGGTTCACAAATTATTCATTTAAAAATATACATAATAATCTAACATCGTTAATAATAACATGTAACGGCAATAATTATAATAAAGTCGAAATTATAAAGAATGCATTTTCTGAAACTGAAATTAATAAATCAGGGGGTAGTTTTAATTTCAGCATCAGCTGTCGATGGTTTAAATTTTTTTTTAGCCCAATAAAAAAGTTTAAAAAACTATTTAAAAGTTTCTTGCCATCCCTAAATACTACTTTATATAATAATATATAGTTGAAAACTACTAGATAATGTTAAAAATTAAATTTGACCACATACAAGTTTGAAAGTTTTTTTTATCAATATCTAGAAAGTTTAGAATATTATCTAGATGCCTAAGCATTTACATGAGCACACATGAATGGGTTGATTAATTAAATCTCAATAAATTAGATAATTGAGCCTATTGAGATGAAAAATACTTAAACAAGTCTTAAATAATATGCATATTTGCTAACGAATAGTTACACATAAAGATATTTATTTATATTTTGAAAATCCCATTTTGATTTGGTATTTGTTTTAATTTTAAATTCTATTTTGACACTGTATTTATTTTAATATAATTTTTACAGTAAAAAAATGTCAATAATTCAAATACAAATTAACTTAACCTTAATTCATACTGTGGCCACCAGAATAGCAAGTTCTGCAACTAAATTTTTATGGTAACTCATGATAGAGTTATGATAATTCCACTGCAAACAAATCAGATCAACATTAACTATATAGAAGGCAAGTAAGTTCTGTAACAATTTTTACAGTAATTCTGCAATAGAAATCACAATAATTCTAATACAATCTACATAGAAATTATGGTAATTTTAATGAAGCTAACTCATAATTACAGGAACAGTGAGTTCTGTAAAGAATTTTTTATAGTAATTCATGGTAGAAATCACAGTAATTTTCAATATAAATTAGCTTAACCACATACTGTGGTCAGCAGCTCTGTGACAGAATTTTTTTATAATAATTTTAATAAAAACCAATTCAACCTTAATCACTATATGTGCAAGTTCTATAATTGAATTTTTTAAGGTAAAATATAATAGAAATTGCAATAATACTAATACAAGCTAACTTAACTACATACTAATTTAGTATACAGTAGATCAAATTATCGCAAATATTCTACATATGAACTTCTACAGGCCATCCTAAATTCTGAGTTAGTGATCATTAAAGCTGGGCTGATACAAACAATGCTAACCAACCAAGTTTATGATAAGATTATCAGTTGGTCATTTTTACTTAACAAATTGACTATTATTTTAGTGATTTTGGGCAAAATCAATAAATTTTTGCCTATTCAACAAGAAGTAATGCATTCTAACTCATAATTGGTTATTTTTAAACCAAATGTTAGAACAAAATTCTTTTATTTATTAATTTGCATCTATTGTATGTCCATAAGAATGTGCAAAAATACTAGTAATTCAAATACAAATTCAGAAATTGAGTAACTCCAATAAAAGCAGTTCTTATGCATTTAATCAATTTAACTTTGATCATGCATCTTAATTTTTAATAATCTATTTATATTAAAAGAGCAACTGGAATAAATGTTGTTGATAAATTTATCAATGCATAATTGCTAACCAATAAACTGATAATTCAATTTGAATATATAACTATAATTAATTAAGCATATTACATGTTGATTCAAAACTGCGAGTAAACGATGAAGTCATCTATACAGTAGCATTGCTAGTTTTTATAATTTAATTTGGCTATTTTTCAAGAGTGAATAAGGAAACTAATGTTCGATAAACTAGGTAAAAAATGTTTAGCATGCTACTCCAAACCCTAATTTAAGATTTAAAATCTTTAATATTTAAGTTAAAAATTTTTACATTATTGTAGAAATATATATAGATTTTATATAAATAGCTGTATAAATCTATATTGGTGTCGCAAGTTAAATAATATAGAGTGAACTATACTGAATATCTGAGAATCTATCTCTTTACATTTTATTTATATACTATTACTAATCATTATTGTTCATGCAATTGTTATTATTACTAATTGGTATTTCCCTATTAACTCATTGTACCATTTGCATAATTTATCTATTGCATTACTTATTTATTGCTACATTTTTGATCATCAATTATTATTAATTATGACATTAACCACAACTAGGGATGGTCATGGTCAGGTAATAACCAGTCATAACTATAACCAATATTAACTAGTCAGAGAGGTTTAACTAACCAGTCAAAATTATGACCAATGCCAGATTTTGATTTTTTGGCTAATAAATAATAATAATTATTGTAGCATGAATTTATGAAATCATATAGGCCATCTGATAAATAGAAAAACCCATCGTTTATAATTTTGTTTAAATTTGCAGATCATTTAGCCAGATCTAGAACAAAATAATTTTAAATCTGGTAAAATGATCTGCAATTTTGGCCATAGTTATGAATCTATGGTTTAAATTCTGAGTTTACAGAATTAAAATAAAAAATTTTAATTGAATTTGGATAGCTGGTTGTTGAGAAATATTCATTGAAAGTTAAAAACAATTGGCTGCTGCTTTTTTCTTTGTAGTCGCCTAAACTTTGAACAAAGATTACTCAGTACCTACCTAATCAAATTTGATTAATTTTTTTTTATTTAATTCTATAAGTTTATATAATTAAATAAAAAAAATTGATTGAATTTGGTCAGGTTGGTATCGAGTAACCTTCATTCAAATTTAAAAAAAAACTGCGGCTAAATGTTTTTTTTTAACTTTCCTCAGCAACTACCTATATAAATCAATAATTTTTTTATTTTAATTCTACAAGTCTTCAGAATTAAAATAAAAAAACACTTTCTTGTTTAAAGTTTAGGAAAAGAAAATTTTGCCTGAACTTTAGTTCTTTTCTAAAATTTTCTTAAACTTCTAGTTAAGATTTCTCGATAACCATTAAATTAAATTTAATAATTTTGATTTTATAAAATTATGGGATTTAAATAAAAACAATTTTACTGAATTTGAATAAGTAGTTATTGAGAAACCTTCACTAGAAGTTTGGAAAATTTTAGAAATTTCTATATTTTGATTGGTCATGTGAAATGTTAACAACTTTGAACTGCCTAATTCTGGTCAAAATCGCAGATCATTTGGCCAGATCTATAAAAAAACAACTTTAAATGTGGTGACCAGAATTATGAACAATAATTTTATTGATCATCACCGTGTTTAGTTTTTCTTTCGGCAGCCTGTACAGTGTCGCATCTCTACTTGTCACTTATTTAGATATTTGATTGAATAATTGATTAAATAATTTGTCAGCTATGACCGGTCATTTA
>CAJVPY010001799.1:0-18131 GCA_910591965.1 Dentiscutata erythropus | reverse complement strand
TTACTACATTACTACATAGCCTGATTTGACTTACGGCACCAATCAATAGTTGTAACTAGGGTTTCACAATTCAATTTGATTAGATTTGATTTGATCAAATATTTGATCTCAAATCAAATTCAAATACAGAAATTTCAAATCAAATTAAATTCAAATTGACAAAATATTTGATTTGATTCAAAAATACTTAATAAAAATTATAAATAAATTTAATTTGATTTGATCAAATTCAAATATATAAATATTTGATTTAATTCAACTTTAAGAAACCCTAGTTGTAACTGTACTTGTGATATTTGTAACCAAAAAATACCTAAACATAAAATCTAATAAACAGTAAAGGCAAAACTGCCAAATTAAAAAAAAATTTATTGTTATAGTAATATATCACCACTTTTAAACAACCAATTAGAATATAGAATCAGATGTAATATAAAATCAAATCAATTATGATTTTTTTTAAAAATTAACTATAATATAAAATTTTGCCTATAAAACTATTTTTTGTATTTTAACAAAAAAATTTTTCTTAAAATTTTAGATTAAAACTTTTTTGCTAAAGCACTTTACTCTAACTTTAATCTAATCTTCATTCTAACTTTAAACTTTATTATTTTAATTTTATATTATACTGGATTTTATAAAGTGCAATATATTATATAGATAATAAAATATAAAATTATTTATATTTTGTTTTTATAAATGCATGCTCTCTCTAAGTATACATTTTTAAAATTTTTTACTATAGCCTTGAGGGAAGTATATTTAAAGAAGTCTCTGTAATTAATTTTTTAATTATAATTTGATTAGCCAATTAATACAGTATATAAAATTATATTAAATATTCTAAACTTCAAATTAATAGCAATCATTAAAAATAAATTTTTAAAATTTGCACAAAATTTATATATATATTTATATTTTAATAGCTTTGCATTTTTAAAAATTATCTCAGATTTGTATACAAAAATATTTTCAATGTTTTATATGTTTGTTCTAAAAGTTAGTATGTTTATAAAGAAAATATAACTACTATATATAGAAAATAACTATATAAAAAATAGACTATATATTATAATTGCTTTTTTTAAAAAATTTCTTTTTTTAGCTTCTTGAGCAAAAAGATCTATTAAAAAAACAAATAATATTAAAAATAAAAAATAAAATAAAATAAAAAAATATTATATTTTATCTAAATAAAAATTGGATATTCTATAGAATAGGTGGGCAATAAACTCCACTAACAATTAGTAATCATTAATAAATATTTAGCAGAGTTGTGGAGTTTGCGAAGTTTGCCCACCTATTCTATAGAACATCCTAAAAATTAAAATAAAAATCTCAAATATCTCTAATATATATTATAATTATATTTTGGCTAATTTTAACCTAATTTGCTAAAAGCTAAAAATTTATTTTTTCTTAAATATCTTGAAATCCAATAATCAGAATTGAATAAACTTTTTTTTTGTTACAGTCAACCCTCTCTAAATACATATCGTTGGGATCAAACTTTTGGGGTATGTATTAAGAGAAAAATAAGAAAAAATGTATTTATAGAGGTTTGGTATATATTTGGACCAGAAAATTGATATATATTTAAGGAGGTTATGCATTTAGAGAGGATGTATCTAACTTAGGGTGGTTGCGAGGCGAGCTTTTTTTTAGCTCGCCAAATAGTGGCAAGAGTCTCGCCACTATTTGGCGAGATAAAAAAAGCTCGCCTCGCCAGCTTGCCAACCACCCTAATCTAACTGTAAATGCGCCTCACTGAGCTTTTATTTAAAAAAAGTTTATCCAAATTGATGCTAAAATAATTGTAAAAAACTGGTTTTTTTTTGCTTCTTAAATTTAGATATTTTTGCTAAAACGCCAAAACTTGTAAATATCTCTAAATTACATGTCCAGGGTCCTCTAAAATATACTGTATATAAAAAAAAAAAATTTAAAAAGAAAAAAAAAAAAGCATATTATTTATTTATTTTATTATCTAAATAATCTAATTAGTTTTGGTTATACACCTCTGCCAAGCGGGCAAATTTATTATTTATTAGTTCTAATAAAGAATTTAAAAAATATAATACTGTAATATATATATATCACTTTATATAGTGTAGTTATAGGAAATTATACTAGTTTATTCTATTATGTTTATATCACCAAGATATATACTATATAAATTGTAATAGTTTGTTTCCTATATGATATTAATAAAAAATATATATATATAACCTTCTAACCAATAACCGCTTTTCAAATATAACATCTTTGTAAAAAAAAAGATCTTTTTAGCCAAATTTCAATATTGTATATATTATTCGGGGACTTACTATTTATATTTATCATGTTAGTAAAATTTCATACCAACAATCGTTTTATTTCTTTTCTAAATATATAAAATTATTATAATAGAAAAGAAATTTAATGTTTTTTTTTCAAATTACTCCAACCTCCAAAAAAAATGGTTTACATTTGAAAAGAAGTCTATTAAAAAAAAAAAATATGAATGTGGCGACTCTAAAATTATCGCCAAAAAAAACAGTACAAAACTGCAAATGAAATTATAAACATTTACATAGAAATTAAAAAATAAAATAATGAAGGTATAATAATTTCTCTTTATAAAAATTTATTAAATTTGGTATAAAGTTTAAAAACCATTATAATTTAAAATAATAACGCGTCGATTCCACCTTCGGCTGCTTGTTCCTGTTAAATAAAAGTCAATATGTCAAGCTCATAATAGTTATTGATTGAGAATAATCCAGAATAAAGAAATTAGCCACACAAACCTTAACAAACATTTCGAAGTATGAATATATAATTGTGACTGCAAGCAGTATACCAGTACCTGATCCAAGGGCACCTGTAAAGAATGTTGAAAACTTAGAAAATTGGCCTTTATTATATAAATTATAAAAGAAGCCTACCTAGTAAATCGGCAAGAACTGATAAGGCACCAATACAGGCACCACCGAAAGCTGCGGCTGTTGGAATGATACGTTTCAACTCTTTGTATGTTGAGGTCTCACGATGGCCAGCCATTACCATACCCTGATCTTTAAGTTGTTTTGCTACTTCACGCGGAGAAGATCCAGAAACTTCAATCCAAGTTTTTGAAAAAAGTGCGCATGCGGTCAACATGAATGCGATATATATGACGGTATGGATAGGATCCAAAAGTGCATCTTTAATACTATGAGGAGGTGACATGAAATAAGCTAAGCCGCCTGACGCAAACAATTGGGAAGAGCCTTCTTCATAAGGCTATATAAAAAAGAATGGTTTGAACATTATATACAAAATAGCGCATATAAATTAAAATTTAATAATAATAATATACATACACTCCAGACGCCAAGAAGACGAATCAAAAGATTATCCGGGAATCGGGTGTACAACATTTGAGAGATTAGGAAAACGTTTGTAGTAAGGGCAGATTGGAGCATAATTGGCATATTTGAAGTATAAAAGAGCTTAATTGGATAAGTTCCCCGTTGACCACGAAATCGATTAGATTTAACAGGAAGTTCAACACGGAAGCCTTGAAGGTAAATAACAATGCCAAAGACGACAACAGTTGCCAATAGGTTCATGACATTTGGTAAATTTGTTCGATAAAAAGCTTCTTTTAAAGCGCGAAGTTTGTCATTGCGGGTAATAAGTAAATAGAACAAAGCAATGATTGCTCCTTCAAATTCGGGACCTCGACCAGTATTCACAGTAGTTGGACTGAACGCTTTCCAAACGATTGATTCGCAAATGTTGGTAGCAATGAAAAGAGAGATACCAGAGCCAAGACCATAACCCTTTTGTAAGAGTTCATCCAAAAGCATAGAGATAAGACCAGCAAAGACAAGCTGAATGATAAGCAATAAACAGACTCCAGAACCGATTTCATAAGGATTACCATACAATCCAGTCATTACGGATACAGTAGCTTGGCCAAAAGCGAACACCATAGCGAAAAGTTTTTGAGCACCGCTAAATAAAGCACGATCCTCTTTCAAACTGAAATCAACCTCAATGAGGTTAGCACCGGCCAGAAGCTGCATTATCATGCCCGAAGTGACAATGGGAGTAATACCGAGTTCCATCAAAGTACCTCTGTTTGAAGCGAGAATGACACGCAACCAATACAAAGGATCTGAAGAATCAGAGGACATGATACCATATAATGGAATCTGTGAGCACACAAGAAAAATAAAAAGTGTGACAGCCGTCCATAATACTTTTTGGCGGAAAGGAACCTAATAAAAGACAATTGAAATGAATGTTATCTATAGAGTTTTTTTATGATGCATAAAAATGAAAACGGGACTCAAAGCATTGATCAAAATACCTTTCTGTCTGGTGCCGTGACCTCCGGAAGTATGGCTATAAATGGTCGGATGAGATTTAGGAATCGGACTATAAAAAATTGAATTGCTTAGTGATTCAAAGTCTTTATTAAATTATTAGTAGTACGAAAGCAAATTGTTAATACATACAACCCATTGGAATCAGTTAGCCAGAAAACAGAATAAAAAAACCGTAGTTAAAGAGAGTGAGGTGGAATATTGGAATCAACAACGAAGAAAAAAATGTCTTATATGTACATGAAAAAATTTCTAAACTGAATCTAAACTTTAGAACCAATTAAATTCATCCACGAATTTATTTATATCTTATCCTAATTCTTTATCCCATAATTAGATTTGATCAGTTACACGTAATATTCTTCAATTGTTGATTTGTCCTTCAAACTTTCGACTCTCGATTAGTTGAATAAATGGCGCCCTCTCCTCAATATATAGTTGGTTCGCCCATTAATAGGGGACAAGGATCTAGTAGTAACAATAATGGCAACTTTTTTTCTCGCTTCCTTCGCGATGAGATCTTTGCTCCAGAAAAACGTCAGGGTAACCTTGACATCGTAATCTCGGTTGGCGTATTCTTTGCAACCATAGCTTTTTTGCAAAATTATCCCGACCTAGTGTCCTGCGGACTTTAAGGCTCGGGTCGCGATCCAAACCTTTTTTTGAATTATGACATTAGTGCATTGTTTGGGTTTGGGAATCAGAATTTCTACTTCATTTGGGATAATAATCAAAATTCAAATATATGTCCTATTTACGATCAATAACCAATAAAACTTGTTAAATTGTTATTGTCATTTTCAAATTAAGAAATTAAGAATCTAAGAATGAAGACAGGTATGTCGAATAATGTGTATTAGATTTAATAGTTATATACAATAAGTGAAAAAAATTAACTATAAAACTGAAAGCTTTTCACATCGAAAAATAAAACTTCGAATCGTAAATAAAAAAGAAACTTGTTTATCATGTTTCTTTCGGAATGCTTAATAGTTTTTAGAAAAGTCCCTTATTGTTATCCTAGTTTTGATCACAGTCAGAAAGATAATTGAAACTAAAAAACAGAGTATTATAATGTTAGTAAATTAACGCAGAAATCTATATAAGTAAAGGCTAATTATTGAAACGGGGTATAAGCTTGTCAATCAGTCGTTTACTTTTATAAATGCGTTATGGTTTAATACTTTAGTGCGATGCCACTTTTTCTATCTCCTACAAATGTGAAAATTTTAATTCCAATGCTCTCTAAAGTCAGTCTTCACACTATTCGTAGTGACATGGTAGTTAATAATAGTTTTTTAAAGCATACATCTTTGAATTTAATCCTAATCCTTGGTTTTTAACGAGAGTATGTGCATCGGCATTCTCTAAACGGGATCTTATACTTAATCTCTTTAAGTGACAGCCCTGGTTTCCCACCCATGTTTATAATAATTTAATTAGTAATTCGTGAGAGATGGAAAGTATTACTATAGTAATACTATATATACATGAGGGGATATTAAATATAATAAAAACAATTAATACCTATAATCTGGAGCCGGAATTGAAATTTCTCAATTCCTGTCAAGTTAACATCTTTTGTATTTCTAACAAAACTTGTAGAGGCGAGTTTCTCTTTCTAATAGTAGTAAAGTCATCAAAATTGGCCTGATGGTTCGTGAGATATTCTTAGTCATTATATGAAATTTCTTTGCAGATTTGCAAAGAAAATTTCATATAACCACAAAGACAAAATAAGAATATCTCACGAACCATCAGGCCAATTTTGATGATTTTACTACCATTAGAAAGAGAAAACTCGCCTCTACAAGTTTTGTTGGAAATGTTAACTTGAAAATTTCAATTCCAGCTCCAGATTATAGGTATTAATTGTTTTTACTATTAAATTTATTAAATTGCCCATTTCTATATATAGTAATTCTTTCCATCTCTCACGAATCATGAATTAAATATTCTATCTTATATACTATAGATGCGAATTTTGCATATATTCGTGTTATAATGTACCTTGAGGGAAATGACCACGTCTCAAATTCATCGAAAAGCCATCACTAATAAAATTCATCTGTTCCCGTTTACTTCGAGAGTGATCGAGATTAAAGATCGTTTTTCAAAAAATCAGTCACGATCGTTGCAAATTCGAGAGGTTTCTCAGCATGAACTATAATAGAATAAATTGTAGATTAACATAGAATTGGATTCATATTATTAGTATTAACAAACACTAGAATTACCCCAATGACCAGTATCTAACTCAACAATCGTCGAATTGGGAAATAACGTTTTAATAGTGGGATGGATCTTGAATAAACAATTCATACTTTATGATTAGCAAGTAATAATGAGCAGATTAAAAATGTATTGAAGCATTGAATTAACCTTTGGAGGGATATAATCCGACTTGATCCCAGCAACAAAGAGCGTACTTTTATGAAAAGTGTGACGATCAGAATCAAAAGGAAATCCGTTCAATGTTTTAAGCGAATTGCCAAGCACGTCTAATGGAATACGAAATTTGTAAACATCTGTTTCTGGAGCTTTTTTAAGATTCGTCAACAAAAATTGCCGTATGTTAATGTCCTGTTGGTTTAACAAGATTTAAGTGACGTATAGTAAAGAAAATGCATCATGTTATCTTAGAAAAGCATGTCTATTTTACCGAAATATAACCTTTCATTATTTCATCAGCCTGGCTTTGCTTCATGACTCCAGCTTGCTCAACTTTTTTCATTACTTCGACATAAGTACTAAACTCTTTTGATATGTAAGCATTGGTTGGTGCACTATCGACGACCACAAGCTGATCAATCTGAGGTGCTTGCATAAGAGCGATGGTCATAGCAACCTTCCCTCCCCTAATCAACAAGTTTATGGTTTGTTGTAATTCCAACTAATCTTAATAAATGCTTTAGAGATATGCTATACATACATAGAATGTCCCATTACAACTGTTCTTTTAAGCTGGCGTTCATTCATAAATGTTACAACATCTTCGGCCATAACCTCATAATTGTGCACCTCAGAATGTGGACTTTCGCCATGGTTTCTTAGATCCTGAAAATTCAAAATTTATTAGAAATATACAGTATATAAATAAATAAATATATGTGAAATTAGTCTTTACCAAAGTAAAGACGCGAGTATTTAATCGTTGAGCGAATACTTTTGCCAATGATCTCCAATTCTGTTTTGAGCCAAATAATCCATGAAGAATTATTAGTGGGCTACTTTCATACGATCCATTTCGCATCGGTGGATCAAATTGAATAAAGGATAGTTTAACAATATTTGAAGTAGTGGCATATTTTCGAATTAAATTAGTGTTTTTAAGATTCTGTTTATAAATTGGCAAATTCAAAAGTATATGGGAGAATCTCGATGCCATTAAGTATTTTATAACTAGAAAATGAATTATCAAGGAATAAAAGCTCGTTACTAAATATTATCTAAAGAGTTCAAGTAGAAAAGTACCAGAATGAATGAATTTACTCGTAGACGTTATAGCAAGATAAATTAAGAAATTTTTGTGTAAATCGAAAATGATCGGTTTCTGGAAAAAAAAACACTTTTGGCAAAATATATTATTCTAAACCAAGCAGTATGCAGAGCCAGTATTTTTGATACGTAACAGGATTGTGTTATTCGGAAATATATACTATTTTAAACGTTTTTTCCCTCTAGCAATCGGCAATCTCCATTATAACAATAGAATTTATCATTTCAAATTTTTTTTACAAATCAATTAGTTTATTTTGTTGAGACATAAAATTTTAATAAAATAAAAAAAATATATATACTGTACAGTATTTACTAATGATCATATGACAATGTTTTTGCACTAATCGACCAAAATATGTTCTTTTTTCTGTACGATAAGATATTTGTCTTTGACAATAATGTAGTCACATTTTTGCCCTTCGTACTAAGCATCATTATTTGATTCTATTGAATTCAAGGGATTTCTTGTCCGATGCTCTGTCACATTCCCCCCATCAGTTGGCCCTTCTTCACGTTGCATCATAGCAGTAGCTTCCATAACTCTTGATTGTCGCACCTGTGAATTATTAGGTGATCCACTATTAGCTGTCGAAGTGCTTGACCCTTCACTCTTGGGTGGATTATTTTCTGGTAGTTCCGACTTTATTTCTAAGACCTTGGTATTGTATCCTCGGCATTCAGGGCATTTATGATATGAAAAGTGATAACTGACAGTACTACGTATTTCACAGTCATTGCATAATATGTGTGCAACGAAATTCTCATATTCGGGTGGCATTTTTTGTTGAGCAACAATAGCATCGATCCGCCGAAAATAAATTTCCATGTTTGCAATAGACTTGCAGCATGTTGGACATTGGTATGCAGTTTTGCTGTATTCTATAAAACACTCCTCATGCAAACTATGACCACATAACTAATATGTAAATAATAATTGAATTTAATTTAATCAAAGTTTGAATTTAATCATTTCTAAAACAAAAGCATACACTTACCATTAGATGAGGTTTCATTGTTGATGAAAACAAATATTCTCCACAGATCATGCAATCACGATCCAGATTCTTTTCAATACACTTGTGCATGCCCTTCAGGTGGCTCTGTAAGCAACAATCACATACATCGCAATGGAAAAAATCTTTACTTCGCCCCTGGCGGCAAATTCCGCACTGATCACAATGATAAATGTCTCTAACCGGGTGATCATCCCAGAATTTACATTTGTCACAGTAATACCGAGCTAATTCTTGTTTGCAATTATTGCAAGCTTTGTTGGCAGGTTGAATAGTCTGACAATACATGCACAACATATTTTTGGTAGCATGCCTAGTAATAACATATAATATCAGTTTTTAAAATCTAAATGTTGATAAGTATTGTCAATGTTTGGGAATTTTTAATCTTGCCTGTCAATTTTATGATCACATTTTTCATCGTGACAAAATCGACATGTAAAAAATCTTTTACAGCACTCTGCTTGTAATTTTGATCCTCGTTGATAGTGTTTGCACCCAAATTTTTGCGATTTTTCATACTAAATATCAATTAATTTATAAGAATAATTTATTTCATTGTTTTTTCATATAGGTAGAATAAAAACTAATGCTTACAGTATATGTTGGTTTGAGGTCATCTTCGATAAATTCATCATCGATATCGATATTTAAATTGTCTGTTGGTTTTTTTTCATTTTTCCGCCAATGAAACGTCATCAAATCCTAAAAAAAAAAAAAAAAAGTGAAAGAAAATCTAAGACATTTAAATAATAAAATCTTAAATAAAATTAAAAACTGTAAATATTAGTTTACTTGAACTTTCTTCGCCTTTTCATCCCGAGGTATGTTAAGATCATTTTGTATACTAAGAATAACTTTCCTCAGTTCATTCTGATATTCTAAATCCACCTTGACTGGTTTACCTGAATTTTGTCTTGTTGACGTTTCTCCAATCTCACTCATTTCTTCAACCGCTTCAACATCTGACCATTCATCAAGATCGTTGTCAAGAGTTATACGATATCTATCGACTTTTAAAAATTAGCATGCGGTAAATCAGTGTAAAGTAGACTTGTGGAAATGTACAAAAGGGAATTTAACGAACCTGCCATGTTTAATTCTCACAACTCAGTGATCTAAATTTTATATAAGTGCGATTTTGTGGTAGTACACTGGTAGTACAATAATTCATTATAAGATACGTGGGTTACGTATTTTTTTTTGTATGTTTTGCTTTTGCAATTTTTTATAAATTCTGTCTTTACAAAACTATTGTATAAAACCTTAAAAGAGAATCAACACATTTTAATAGGAAAAGACGACTATGTCAGAAAGTACACAAACCTCAAGTTCCGAGCATAATGATACGACTCCGTCAATGCGAAGAAAAAAAGCCACGAGGGCTTGTTTCCATTGTCAGAAAGCTCATTTGACCTGCGACGATTGTAGGTTACAGCTATTTTAAACACATACATATTAATCTAAATATTGAATACATTTATTTACTTCATCATACCCTTTTCTTATAAACAGCTAGACCCTGTCAGCGGTGTATTAAACGAGATCTAGCGGCCTCATGTACTGATGGTATTCGCAAAAAGGCAAAGTACTTGCAAGATTCACATTATGATGGTGCGCGACCAATATACAATATAATCAATTTCCGATTTTGTTGATCATATAATTATTTGGTATTTTTGATCAAAGAATTATAATGGAAAAAGCACTTTATTTATTGTCAAGTGTGGTGGTTAATGGAGATTTTGCAAGTTTTTCAACCAACCGATATTCACTTTTACTAACCACTAGTGTATGAAATAATCGATCATAAATTTTATTACAATGACTCTACACCGACTCCCATTGAACAACAATCTACCAAACAACAATTTCCACCTACTCCTGTACTTACACATCCTCCAACGCCTTTGCAACAAACTCACCCCGGGCCATTTACCACATATCACGAAAATGCTGCTTCGTCCTCGCTTATTGATAATAATCGACAATTTATGCTGGTATGTCAAGTCTTTTTGTCTTAAGCAATTTCAACAAGACCGTTATTAAAAGTTAAATGTTAATCTTAAAAAAAAAAGCCTAAAACTGTTGATGAAACGGTTTACTTGAAATCATTGGGGCATTCTATTCCGACTTCTCCAATATCTCCATTATCATCACATTTTGCCGATCATTACAATTATCAACAATTATTCTATTCTCGACAACATCGTTCTCACTATATACATAATCTTGGTCAATCTATGTTTACAGCCTCACCACAAACGAATCAGACGGTTTTTATGCATAATGGATTTCAACCCACACCTAGTGAGTATTCAAACTGATATAGTGTTCCATAATAAAAAATCGACGACTCAGAATTATTACAAGACATGTAGAACCCAAATTATATGATTATGTGACTTTATGAAATTTATGTTGGAATTAATTGTACGGTGATGAGGGTACAATATTTCATTATTTTTGGGTCATTAACCATTCTTATGAATCCTTTTAATTTTATTTTTTAGATAATATTGTGGATCCTAGTACGTTGTTTGGCCCAGAAAGCTACTCTCTTGCAACTGTTAACTATGGTTTCGGATCTGAGGCCGTTAACCTTGAATACTCAATCCTAAGTAATATGTTATCCACGGCTTCTACAGAGTCGTTAGGTCCACATAACGGTTTCGCAGATATTGGTATGATCGATCAGAATTGGCAACAACCACAGTTACAACGTACGACAAGTCCTGTCATGACGACAGCTGGTGGTATTAACGGAGGTAGTACCAGTCAAAAAAGAGAAAATTCCGGAAAAAAGAAAATGAGTTCAATTACACCGGAAAATGTTTATGCGAATGTCAAAGCACCATTTTCATATACGGAAGGATTTCATTATTTGGTAAATTGGGTTAAAGAGAGGTAACAAGATTTTTATATTTAATGTGTAAGGATTAGTTAATCTGTTACGAAGGTAAATCGCCATGTATATATGTATGTATATGTATGTATATATGTTAGAATGGAAAAAGATCATATCGAGAGAATTGTAAGAGCGTTGGCTACATTTCGGCCATCGTTTATTGCACTCATAATGAACTTGACTGAAGAAGATTTGATCTTCATGGAAAAATGTTTCCAGAGAACAATTTTAGTGAGTCATTGTATTTTTATAAAATATTGCCTGCATAGTGTTGCATTAATATGCTAATATAATACGATTTTTTATTTTAATTATTTTGTTTGTTTTTTTCTTTTTTGTGACGAGATAGGAATTTGAGAAGCTTATAAGTTTTTCTGGAACACCAACGGTTGTTTGGCGTCGAACAGGAGAAATTGCCTTAGTAGGCAAGGAATTTTTGTTATTAACACAATGGACTAAAGACCAATTACTTGGTAAAACAACATATATATACGAGGTATAGAATCATTTCTAACTTACTTATTAATGCATATAGGAATTAATTTTCATAAGTAAATATTCGTTGTTTTAAGGTCATGGATAATCAATCTGCTGTAGAATACTGGGAAAAATTTGCGGCACATGCATTTGATAATTCAAGACAGTCCGTAATGACTACATGCATTCTTATGAGACCATCTGGGATGCCAGTTCCTTGTGCTTTCTGTTTTACAATCAAACGAGATATATTTGATATTCCGTTAGCTATTGTAGGAAACGTAAGTATTGTAAATCTGACCCGGCTTTTGCATTTCTAATGTTCTAATGTCAATATTCTCAATTAAAATTTACACTACTTTTTTTAGTTTTTACCAATCTTAAGTTGACCATGAAAAAGAATAAAGAGTGGGAAAATATTATAAATGTTACACAACAGTAAAAAAAGATTTTTGGCCACACCCAACCTGTTATTAATATTTTTCAGTGGTGTACACAAGCGTCTAATGCGGTAATCATATCCCAAAGCCATAGCCATTGATTTTTACCCAAATTAGAATAGATAGTTATCTCTATAAATATTCTGACCAGAGGCTTTACAATTATTTTTTTAAGTATAACGATAATGCTCGCAGTTTATCTTTATCATAGTCACATGAGAAGCACATATCTATATAAATTTATTAAAAGTTTAATTGTTTCTAATCGGAATTTTTGAATGTTGACATTTAGCATCACATCCACAAATGCTAATTAATGTTTAAATGTGTATCAAAAAAGTGAGCAGCCTATGGTGATCGTTAACGAATTTATCGTTATACTGTAGTTTGTAAAAAGTTAATTACTGTTGGTATCGGTAACACACTATGCATATCCCTAAAAAGGAAAACTGCATTAAGAGATTTATAACGTGTAGAATTCTAACTAGGCACTTTTCTAATTTGAAAAAAAAGATGCCATCCCAAGAAGTGGCAGATGTCGAAACTCCACTATTTCAAAGACCAATAATAGAAAATGCAATAAGTACAGAAGAGCTTTTAGATGAGCCCAATAAGAATGTACACGAGTTTATTGAATTTGGAGATAAAATAGCCGAAGCTCAGGTAGATACTGGAGAAGTAGTAAGCAGTTTTTCTTGGAAAAAGCTGTGGAAATACACTGGACCCGGTAAGCTTATTTATTTACATGCTTTATTAAAATATTTTTATCTTTAAAAAAAGTTCGCTTATCTAGTGATGACTGAATGACTAGATTGCTCACATGACTCTAAATTATGTAATTTTGCTCACCAAATTCTTAAGGATTCACCAAATTTATTGATTTTTTTTATTCTATTCAATAGGGTTCCTAATGTCTATCGCTTACCTGGATCCGGGTAATTTGGAAGCAGATCTTCAATGTGGTGCAGCCGCTGGATATTCCATGGTAAAAATCATCAACTAAATTTTTTTCACTAGCTGGAAATTATTTTATATATGTTTGTATTTAACATAATGTTTGCCTCTTACTATCCATTTTTTATTAAATCTAGCTTTGGATTTTGCTATATGCTCATATCGCGGGATTCCTTATTCAAGTGCTTTCTGTTAGATTGGGTGTTGTTACGGGACAACACCTTGCGCAACTTATAAACAATAACTATTCACGTCCTATTTCATTAATGTTTTGGTTAATAATAGAACTTGCTATCATTGGCTCAGATATACAAGAAATTGTTGGTACTGCTATAGCACTCAAAATAATCTTACGATTACCTCTCTGGATAGGTACTTTATTAACGGCTATGGATACTTTTACCTTTATGTTACTGCAGAATTACGGTGTGAGGAAATTAGAAGCATTTTTTATGGCGTTAATTTCTGTTATGGCGATCTGTTTTTGGGTTGAGATGTTTCAAAGTAAACCCGAGGTCGGTGAAATATTTAAAGGGATAATAATTCCTTTAGTGCCAAGTAATGCAGTGGTGGAAGCTGTTGCATTGATTGGTGCTGTGATTATGCCTCATAATTTATATCTACATTCTGCTTTGGTGATGACGCGTAAAACGGATCGTAATTCGAAATCAAAAATTAAAGAAGCCAATTTTTACTTTGGAGTCGAAAGCGCTTTGGCATTACTTTGTTCATTTCTCATAAATATGGCCATTGTTGTCGTGTTCGCTAGTGTATTTTATTCACATAACAACATAAAAAGTTTACCAGGCTTGTATGATGCAGCCGATGTTTTATCAAGAACGCTAGGTAGCGGTGCGAGATATTTGTGGGCTGTGGGATTGCTTGCCGCTGGCCAGAGCTCTACAATGACAGGAACTTTTGCCGGACAATATGTTGTGGAAGGATTTTTTGGCAAAATATTTTCAAACCCATGGAAGCGCGTCGCAGTCACTCGAGGAATTGCGATAATTCCCTCCATGTTGGTGGCTGTATTCGCGGTTGGTTTTTTTTTTTTTGAACGTTCGGTTTTATGTCAATTAAATTAATTTTTTTTTTTTTTTAACAGGTTAATCATTTCGACACGATGGGAGAACTTCTCAATGTTTTACAAAGTCTTTGTTTACCCGCTACATTAATTCCAATTCTTAAACTTATTAGTTCAAAAGATGTTATGGGTACCTTTCATATACACCATACGTTCAAATACATCACGTGGATTGTCGCTCTCCTTCTTATATGTTTTAATCTTTTTATGTTTATATCATATTTGGAAGAACTACCTAATGTATATATTGGTTATACATGTGGGCTTATGTATTTTGCATTTATATTGTATCTTATTTTATTGCCGATTGGAGGAAAAAAACCAACTGTTATGGAAACCAATAATACAAACGGATACCAAGTAATAAATGAAGTAGGTGTTGATTCGTAATTAAAATGGGATTAGCAAGTCTATTATAAATTCACCGTTCTTTATATCTTCATCAGTATTTATAGAAAAAAAAAAAGCAATTCACTAGATAAATGTAAATAAATGCAATGAAAAAGGTTAAATTTTGCACAATAAATTAATTTTGATTTAGGTTTATATTTATAGATTATGCATATAAAAATTCCTGTCAAGCATATAAAACTTATAGAAAATAACTTTCCAATGGACAAATGCCACATATAACTTATATATTTTTTTCATTTGAATAACCTCCAAATTATTAATTTACATTCAATAATGCTTGTATATAAATAAAATTATTATATAATATACACAACACATCACACGCTATAAAAGATATTGATGCTAAATTTAAAATGACTACAAAAAT
This sequence comes from Dentiscutata erythropus, assembly GCA_910591965.1. Taxonomy (NCBI): domain Eukaryota; kingdom Fungi; phylum Glomeromycota; class Glomeromycetes; order Diversisporales; family Gigasporaceae; genus Dentiscutata; species Dentiscutata erythropus. The sequence continues at coordinate 2,615 of CAJVPY010001799.1, read as the reverse complement.
AGAACCCAGCCTATAATGTATACATAAAATATTTATTTACTAGTAAATTATAATGCTTGCTGTTTTTTCCTCGCGTATGTAGTAAGATCTCTAAAGAAATATTAAAATAAGTAAAAATTCAAATAAGATAAAATCAATTACAGAGAATGATATTCAATTTTCCATACGTGATTATGCTAGTCCAATGGACGCTCACAAATGTCATACAGCATTTTAAATTTTCTGGATCTCGTACAGGTCTATCGGTTATTGATTGTGAAAGTCTTTTCAATGATTGAAAAAATGAGTTAGTTGAACCCGTTTTTTGACTTCGGGTTGTAGATTTACCATTTTGATTATTGGTAATTGTATTATTCCCTGGCCAATTATTATCAGGTCCTGAGCCAGGAAAAGTAATATTTGTAGATGGAGGAGATGTGGATTGAGATGTACTATCTAAAAAATCATCTTCCAAAGATGATGCCGTGATAGCCACCTGTCGTTAATAAACATTAAATTGGTTATGATCATGCATCTCTTCTACATTTTCTTAATTTGAAATTGTAAAGGAATTTAACGTGCTGAACTATATATGACAAGCTCAAGAAAAAAAAATTATTGATAACAGACCTGAGCATGTCCCTTTCCACCTGGTCCTCGCATCATGATATATTCTGTAGGTGGTGTCTGAGGACCCATTTTAAATCTTCTATTATGTTTGTTTGCTGTTTTCTGCTTGTAAATGTCTAGCAAAGCACTATAAGAAGCTGCACCTTGAAACAAGGTTATTTTTGTATCATTATGCTGTGGAAATGGCTCATTTGTCATAGACTTTCGATGTCGACTATTACGCCTAGTACCATCATAATAATCATCATCACTATCATTATCACTAAAATCTTCATCTTCATCTGATTTATTTGGTATCGTCACAGCCAATTCAACACACAAATATTCACCATCACTGACAATCAAATGTTCAAACATTTCTTCATAATCATCTATAACATAATAAATAACTGGATAGGAGCATTCCATGGATGTTTCCTTAATATCCATTCTTGATTTGGTTGGAAGTGCATAAACACGTTTAGATACATGCTTCCTTGAGCATGTCATACTCGTTTTTTGGCTAGGTCCATCTGCGTTATCAGCTGGTGTGCGAGTGCATACAGCAACCGTTAATTTACATGGTAACTAAATATAATAACATATTGGTATAAATAAATTTGGTAATAGACGATGATTAAAAGAAATCAATGAAAATCACACCTGAACAATCAAATTGAGAAAAAATGTTTCTTTCCATAATACTGCATCATCAAGACTTGGCATTACACGTGGTGTCGGTTTTCTTTTAACAAACACTGGATCAAGGTCTTCATTATCAGGGTTTGTCTGTCTAACGAAGAACAGCAAATCATCGTTCTTACTATCGCTGTTATCAAGAAAATATTCTATAAAAAGATCTGGCCATCTTTACATGTTATTTGATTAACAGCCGTAAAAAAAGCCCAGTTAACATCATTTCGTAAATAAGATCTGTTATAACTTGGTATATAAAACAGTAAGCTCTTTACCTTGGATCCCCAGCATCCAGATCTTGATCATCTCTCTGTTGAAACGTGGCATATAATTCAGTTTGCGAACCGTCGTTTCTCGATACTCGAGGTTGATGTGAGGTTGAAACAGAGTTTATAGGCCCGTGAAGGTTTTCAACAATGAGACGATCGAGAATAAGTTGGAGGTGAGCCATGACTTCCAATCTTTTCTATGACAAACGGTTGTCAATTAAGATAAAAGGACAAAATAAGGAAAGAGAGACACGAGACTTGTTTAAAATAATATAGATTTTCGCACATCGTGATAGAGGTGCGATAACAACACCAGGGTGTAGAATCGATTTTCTGTGCACGTGATTTTTCGAAGTCAATTAGCCAATTAAAATCGCCTCAAAATTTAGACTAATAAATCGACCTTGTGATTCTAGTAGAAAATTTTCTTCGACACTTTTGCTTTACTGTAGCTCCCTCCAAACCATAACTTATACTCAAACCCTATCATTAGTTAATTGTTTATTGATGTTGGGAAATCACGTGTTCTGAAAATCGATCCTATTACTTAAATCTGTATAACAGATAATGCCGATACGGATTACTCAAATATCAGATATGTTTCGTACGTACGCATATTCTCGCGGCATGCCGACTTAGCTGTTAGGTAGCGCACCCACAAAAATTGTCCTACCCCCGTAATTTTTACGATGAATAAAACCTCGTTATAGTTAGGGTTAGGGTGAGAACAGTGTTGGAAATATTAGTAAAATTTCACGAGGAACATTTTTAATTAGGCCGCAGAAGATGGTTTCTTAATTAAAATTTCGAATAAATGGTTTCGCTTCGATTGTTTACGTTACACCTGATCTTGAAATTTGATTGGTCAAAAAAATCACGGAAGGGAACAAATTTTGTAGGTGCGCTAAGGGGTTGTGGGTAGTCACTAGTGTTCCGCATGATTCGGGTCTGGTGGGTATTTTTTAAAGATTCGAACCCATCTAATCTCATAGACAGAAGTTCGTCTGATTGGCTAATAAATTCAATTTAATTTTACATTATTTATACAGTTTAAAGTACTTT
>CAJVPY010001798.1:0-18131 GCA_910591965.1 Dentiscutata erythropus | reverse complement strand
TAAACTTCTTTGCAAACAATACTATTGTTTGCAAAGAAGTTTACATAGTAAAAGAAATGTTTTTTAAAGATATCTCGTCATCCACCAAGCTGATTTTGACATTCTAACCACTATTAGATGTGTCTTGATAAGCTCTACAAAAGTCTCCTAAGTTAGAAAAGTGATTAACTTAGTATAAAAAAAAGTTTTAGATGCACACATGCTACATTTGGAGACCCCAATTTTTTAAGTAATTTGAGTCATATTTTACTATGATCATTCTCTGGTTAACTGGTGGATCACCAATTAATATTAAAATTATATTTATATAGTATATAATATATAATATTATTATCCAGAAGAGTTAAAATTAAACAACTCTCTAATGTCTAACCTGATTGTTGCTAACATTTGTGAAACTGTACAAGCTAGATATACAGTGACTGATGCAAAAGATAATTCTCAGGTGGTATTATCTTCAACATTATTATCCTACTACCAGCAATGATCAACTTTTTGACTCATTATACTCATTATATAAAGTAATATCAGGAGATGACTATAATAGTGAAGATTACCATATACTAAACTACTCTTTTAATAAAACAATTACTCAAGTAACAGAACTGCTTGGAACTATAGACCTTCATACATATTACAATAAATTTCTCTTTTATCATAAATTACCTCCACTTAATTATCTACAAACAATTCACACCTTTTTACATTATATTTCTAATAAATTTTCTTTATATAATTCACCTCAACATATTAAAATTTCAATTCTTAACAAAAAAGATAAAGATAACAACTATAAAGAAGTATATATTTATTTTCTAATAAAACTTGCCCACTTCCAAACCATTTTCTTCCCCCCTTTCAACACTTACTCTGCTGGTTCAAATATACTTCATTCAAATCTTATACACAAACTACAGATAACAACTCTTTTATACCAACTTCTATTGATGACTCTCTCTTTATTAATTCATTTGTACCTTTACAAACATCTAATCTAACCTTATACTCTTCAAACAATTCAAAATACACTTCAAAAAACCTATCTACTTACAACTCTTGTAATAACAACTCTCTCTCACCTCTTAATCTTTCATTATATACATATAATATTTGAGGTTTTAACAAAAATCTTAAATAGCAAGTCTGGGAAGATTATTGCCTCTCTAATAATCTCAATATTATCTGTTTAACTGAAACCAAACTAGCTAGCAAACTTATCTTAAAGCCTCTTAAAACATCACACTATATCTACTTCTAATTCTGCACTGTTAGCTTAAAAGCTGGAACCTCCATTATAATTCGTAATTCCCTAACCCAATATACATAATACTAAATCTATTCTAGGTTATGCTATCTCAATCAATCTCTTTTTCAAATATAATTTCAAATTCTATATTATCTCAACATATCTTCCTTGTAACAATAGCTCTATTAGACTTGAAACCCAGAATACAATTATTCAATAGATAAAAGATGCACATTCTCTTTATATACTTCCTATAATACTTAAAGACTTCAACATCTCCACTAACAACATTCACTCTTCTTCTATTAAATACAAACTTCTTCAATTTCTTACATATAATAATTGTATAATCTTGTCTTGTACACCTTCTTATCTGCTTCTACATGACATAATTCTAGATCTAGCAGTGAAATTGACTTCATCTAGGCCTGTCACACTATCTTAACTTGCCTCTTTTGAGATTGATAATACAGATACTAACTCACTAAGTGACTACAAAATTCTTATTTCTCGCTGGTCTTTCTCATATGCTTTTTATAGCCAATACAGACATAAAACATGTACATATAGAAGAATTTTTAACTACAAGGCTAAGAATGACACAAAATAGAAAAAATTTTCAAACCAAATTAGCACTAATCTTTAATCCAATCATACACCTTCCTTAACTCACACATTAGAATCTCTTGAAACTACTTGGTACAAAATTCATACTAGTATAATTATAGCTGCTCTAAACATATTTCTAACAAAAAATTTTCTGTTCACAACTTTCAATATATATTCACTTTTAAAGCTACTCACCTTCACTCAAACCTTAAGAAACTTGAAAATATTATTTGACAAACTAAATATGCTTTCAAATACTAGTTACCTATTTCTTATCATCTTAACAACTCTATCTCTTTACTTAAGACTTCTTTGAACATTCATTATTATGAACCTTTTGATGAAAATTTTGAATATCATAGTAGTGATTATTTAATCAATCCTTTAAGTTACATATTCCTCAACTTTCAAGTTTGCACCAACTCCTTTCCTCTTGGATAACTGATACCAACTCAGAGTGGAAAAACATCTTCTATGCTTGTCATATAGAAAATATCAAAGAAATTAGACAACAAATTTCTGAGGCTATTAATAAAAGATGCTCTAAACTTCAAATTCACCCTACTTCTATGATTAATAGTATTCTTAACACCACAAAGATCCAGTTAAATTTAACAACATCTGACTAGATAATGATATTATTAGTAATCCCCCAACTATTAAATCTCAAATTCAACAACACTTCAAGAACTAGAATGCTTCTCAATATATTAATTCTGACATTTTTAATTCTCACTGGCAAACAAAATATAACCCTAAACCTAACATCAACCCCACATGGTATTTTAATACTCACTCCAACTTTACTGAGGCTAAAATTAAACTAATCATCAATCAATTCTCTAACAACAAAGCTTGTAGCCTATCAGGTATTAGTTACGAAATGATAAAACATGCTGACTCCAACTTTATCACTACTATAACATCTTTCTTTGCTATTGTCTTCTTTCTCAAACTATATCTAAACAATGGAAAGAAGAACACATTTTTTCAATTTCCAAAAAACCTATTTTTGATAGCAACTTATCTAATACCAGATCTATTAGCCTTATAGAACATATTAAAAAGCTATATACTAAACTTCTTACAAACCATCTTAACCTTACTCTCTCCCAACACAATATTTTCTCACTATTCAACTTTGTTGCGCTCTCTGGCAACTCCACCTCTATATCTATTCACATTTTTAATAATATAATAAAAGATACAAACTGCAACTCAAACCAACTCTGGCTTTTTTCTCAAGATATAAGCAAAGCTTATAACTCAGTCAACTTTGAACTTTCTAAAAATCTTTACATCAAATCCAGATGCCTCAACAGCTTATTAACATTTTAACTAATCTCCTATTTGATCATACCAACCATGTTATTACTAACTTTGGTCTTACAAATTTTTATTCAGTTAAAAATGGTATTAACCAAAGTGAAACTATTACTCCTCTCTTTTGGAAAATCTATTATAACCCTTTTATTTCCAACATTTCTTTACATTTCTCTAGATACACACTCTCTACTTCTTATCAAACTAGCCTTATTTATCCTTTTACAAACTATTTTAACACTTCCATTTCAGTTCTTGCTTATATAGACAATATATTATAAATTGCCCAATTCAAAACACAACTTGAAGAAATTACTAAAACAGCTTTCTCCTTCTATTCTATGGCTAATATTCAAGTCAACTCTACCAAATCTATATTTATTACCAAAAAACCTTCTTCCAACCTTTTATTTCTTTATTCTAACCTGCAATCTATCCCGTTCTATCAACCTTTTAAATTTCTAAGATGCTGGTTTACTCTTAACAACAAACAGCCCTCACAAATTAAGCTAATTCAAGATGAAGCCATTTAGCTAGCCAATATTTCTGGTACTAAAAATATAACAGACAAACAAATTACCTATATTATTAATACTGTTATTTTTTCTACTACTAAATACTGGCTCCATAATGTTGTAATCTCTCTTTAAAAATGTAACCAAATCTTGGACAAATATCTCACTATAGCCAAATATAAAGTACACCTTTCTCATTCCACTCCCAATAGTACACTCCTCAACTACAATCTTTACAATATTCACAATATTTGGGATATACAATTACAATACTATATTAGTAACTTTCTTAATCAAATTAACAACTCTTCTACCCTTGGCACAGATTTGACTTCAACAACTTCAAAACAATTTTTGGTCCACAACTAATATCTTTTAACACCCTCGCCCAATTATCAATGGCCCTAATAAACATACTGCTACTCTAAAAATCATATAACTCTTTAATTATTTATATATCTTTATACACACACATTTAGACTTTTCTTGGCCCAAAACTATAAATGATAGTTATACTCTACTTGAAAACATTTTTTCAAATCACTCAAAATATAATACTTTCAAACAACAGCTTAGATACAAAAATATCTTATATTTAGAGCAACTTTGTTCAGCAGATAACAAAACTTTGTTGAACTGGCTACACTTATCTCTCAAAATTCTACACATTCCTAAAGGCAAAAAACCACTCTGGTTTAATTACTTAGATGATACTACTTTTAAAATAACCTATCTTGTACTATTTTACCTCACTTCTAGTCCAAAAGCCTTAATTTTTTTGCTTATTAGACTAACCTTATTTCTAAAACTCACAAACTTTAGGTTTTAACTTATCACAATAAGGACATTGTAATAGGCCAAGTTCACAGAACCTTTATACAAACAAATACTATTTCTATAACACACTAGCAACATAATATTGATACCTCTATTTCTAATCACTATCCACTACCTCCAATTTCTTGCACACTATATCAAGGCTGCAGCCCTAACTCTAAATGTATTTCTAGCTGCTATATCTTAGAAGTATCAGCTATTCTTTCTACCCAGTTCTTAGAAAGAAAAAGAGCCAACAAACAACTTAATCTTAATGCAAATTATATTGACCTCATTTATTCTACCAATACCAAATACCCTATTGAAACACCACTACTACCCTCAATCAATATTATTTACTTCTCTATATCTAAAATCTTTTATAACAATGAAGCCTCTCTTCAGCTTACTTAGATCACATTAGTTAATTCATCTCAACATCAATTTATCTTCTATACAGATGGATCTGTTAAACAACTTGGTATTGACTAATGCTCTATGAGTATTAGCTAGGTTCAAATTCACAACAATCTAGTTATACAGAATTTTTCTGTCCAAATTTCTAATTGGCCTTCCTTCTACAAAGCTGAACTATTAGCAATATTGTCTGTTATCTCTACTATTCTATGAAATTCTCTGACTCATAGTCAACTATATCTAAGTACAACAAACTCATTACCTTGTCTCCTCATTCTACAAAATATTTCAAATTTAACTCTTGGCCAATTTGGCACACACTTCTTAATATTTTAAAAGCCTTTAATATTCATCTTTCCCTTTTTAAAGTTCAAGCCCACTCTAATGACACTTTAACAATCTTGCAGATCTACTTGCCAATAACTATTCTACTTCCCCAATGCTATCTTTTAACTATACTAATCTCTATAATCATTACTCTATTTTATCATGAAAAAACAACTTTATTAATAGTCTTTTGAGATAATTTATTAAAAATATATGCAATGTATACAATATAGCTCTTTGGTCTTCACAAAACTGTGCCCAAAAATGGTCACACTTTTCTTACTAGTCTTAAACTAAACCACCTAAAATCTTTTAAAATTAAAATCTTTCTTAATATACTACCTGCACATGCACATCTTTATAATATTTATCCTTATATATTTATATCTTCTAACTGCTTCTCTTGCAATAATTTAGACTCTTCTTCATACTGGTATATTTGTCCCAATTATGATATTCTAACTCAAACTATTAACTTCTCTATATGTGATACTGTTATCAATACCAATCTTAATCTTTTCTCTTACCAATTAAACAACCCAACCTCATATATATTATCTCTTTTCACCCTGCTTTTAACTCTTTACTATCTCAATTTTCACTTAATTCTATATTCAAAGATCTTATACCTATATCTCTAATTCAATCTTTAGACCTATTTGAAATCTCATACTCTAATTCCTTTTAACTTATTATTCAGCTACTCTTTAAAATTGCTAACCAACTTTACAATAATATTTGGATCCCATACTGTACTATCTTTTCTAACTAGAAAAATCTTGTCAAATTCCTTTTTACTTTAACTTTAATAACTTACCTCAATCTTCTTTATAGTCAACCAATAAAAGAAACAAAATCTACTATACTTACAGTTGTTTTTGTGGCTTTGCTAACCAATTATACTCTGAACTTAATACTTGTCTTTCTTTAGAACAAGCTACTCTTAAAATTAATATTTGGCCTACTATGTGGATCAAATATAGTATATCTATTAACCATATCCTAACAATTTAGGTGAGTTTTGACCAATCTAGTAGGTTTAGATCACAGATAATTAGTTTGATCTTTTAGTTTAAGCTTCTAGTCTAAGCTTTTATTCTTGAATATAATTTATATTTATTTGTTATTATTCAAATTAAGTCTTTATATAGTTGATATGTAATTACTTATATAAATTAATTAATAAAAATATGAGCAAGATCTCACCTTAATACCAATATATATATATATATATTATTATAAAATATTTGTTATTATACCAACCAATCAGAATCGAGATAGGATAATCACACTATACATGGATAGGAGTAGCTACTAAGTAAAAAATATTATGTGATAAATAGCATGCCTTTAGAGTATGAGTTAGTTTAGACCAGTTTGTTTAGTTCTGGACATATTGATATGCTTATTATTTGATTATTAATCACTGGGTTCAGTGATCTTTAAATGTTTCCAAAATTCTGGTTTAAGTAGACCAGGCTAAACATCAAGTATATAATTTTGGTTACATGAACCAGAATTTGGTTTAAAATATACAAATTTGAGTTTACTTCACTTGAACTAGAAGTTAGTTCAAGTTAACCTCATTTCAGGTTTTCATAAACCCTCATAGGAAGACATTTGTAAGATTAGCTGTTTAAATCAATTTAATTTTAATTATTTATACAGTTTAAAGTACTTTTTAAAAAAATGAACCCTATGAAGAATAAACAAAAAAGAAGTATATACACTTGCAATTATAAGTAGTGCAACAAAAAAAAAATTATTTAGATCATACTACCTCACACAATTTTAGACATATTAGGTAGTTTTTTTTATTTTATTCACTAATACTAATGTAAAAATGATTATACATGTATTATGAAACATGTGTTGTACTACTTTTGCTTGTTTTTAACAAGAAACAGATCACATGATCTGTTTAGCATAAATATATTTAAAAATGTAATTCTTATTATCGATTTTGCATCTTGTACGATGCTAGAATATATTAATAATCAAGAAAAAAAAGACGGCCAGAACAATTCCTACCAAACAAGCCCAAGTGTTACTCTCGCTCTAGAAAGAGTACATGACAAGAGCAGTAGATCGAGCCATAATATTAACTTTTTAACAGTCTTGCAAATTAAAAAAATGGTTAACAAACTGCTTACTTGAAGATTTAGCAAGGGTTAGTCACCCAACTTTGTTGGGTTAACCAACCCAAAGAAGAATAGTGAATCTCATTATCTTCTGTAAGTGCTTCACCACCATTAAAGTGAGAGCTTACCTTGCAAAAAATGCAAATATAGATATTTCAGTATTTACAATTCGCTATATACTTTAAACCTATGAGTTAGTATCAAGGTAAAGAAAAAAAACCATACCTGAGCTACAGTCATTGAAAAGAGCAGCTTACTTTTGCAAAGAAATACAGAAATTAGACTGTCAACAATTGTTTTAAGGTAATCTGGTCTGACAAATTTAGATTTAAACTTTTTGGTCGGATAGTAAGCAATACTATTAAAAATATTACAGAGAACCATTAAACAAGTTTCACGAGAAGCCACTGTGAAATATGGAGGTAGTTCAGTTATAGTTTGGGGGTGCTTTAGTGCCTGTGATATTGATAGCTATTGCAAGGTCAACAATATGATAGACAGTGACTTGTATTAGCAGATACTTCACAAAGACCTAATGTAGACAATTAGGAATTAAGAATTTGATGCTGGTGAGGTACCTTTTCAACAAGATGGAGCATCTTGTCATATAGCGACCTTGATAAAATATTTACTTAAGAGAAATAAGATAAAGTTCTTCAAGCAGCCCCCAATCCCCTGATCTTAATCTAATCAAAAATCTGTGAAATGAAATTGACTATCGGTTGAGAGATCTCCCTGGCAAATTTTGAGTTTACTGGATCTTTGGCAAAAAATTCAAGAGATCTGGCAGGTGATTGATGTTGAAATCTGCAGAAGACTGGTTCGTTCGATACCAGACCAAATTCATACTATAATTAGGGCTTGGGGCAGGTACACCAGATGGTGAAGGTAGATCATTTTTAAATAAAAAAAAATTTATTTTTTTATATAAAAAAATTTTTTTGTTTTACAGCCATGTTGTTGTAAAAACGAGTAGAAGTAATGCAACATGGCATTTGCCTGTGTAGAATTTTGTTCATTGAATTTTTTTGTATTTTTTATTGATTAAAATGTTGGTATTGGTGAATAAAATAAGAAAAAAACTACCTGATATGCCCAGAATTGTGAGAAATAGTATGATCTAATAAAATTTTTTTTTTGTTGCACTACTTATGATTGCCAGTGTAGAAAGTTTTATTAGGGTTGTAGAACTTCACTATTAAAAAGAATTTTGATTATTTTTAATCTGGAATCCTACAACACTAATAAAACTTTCTACATATTTTTTTTTTGTTTATTTGTAGTAGTTTTTTTTTTTTAAACTGTATAAATAATATAAAATTAAATTGATTTAAATAGCCAATTATACGTATGTCTGCCTATGACGTGCCCGAAATCAAGCTGATTCAGATTTCTTTCAATATTGATGTACAAGTCACGTGATATGCTTTGCGGCACCGAGTCTATGGAAAGTTCTTATGGACAGTGCATGCTGACTGACATTGACTAAATTCACCTACCTTAATTCTGGCCACTAAACTGTCCGTAGCTTCTGCGAATCTCGAGATAAGACTAAAAATTGCAAGTCATGCGACTTGCACCTGTAGCTTGGTTTCATTTAATAGATGGGCCCTTATTTGTAATAATTTTTGTTTTTTTGGGCTCTTATACTTAATAATTTTTAACTTGGGCCATTATCTATAATTTTTTTGAATATTGGGCCTTTATTTATAAATTACCTATTTTTAAATTAAGTCCCCAGATTTCACATTTATTTTTACTCATGACTCCAATGAAACTAATTCAATTTTAATTACATACTGTAGTCGCCGGAATAGCAAGTTAGTTCTATATGTTATTATTTACAGCAACTCACGATAGAAATTATGATAATTCCGATGCAAAATAACTCATCTTAACTACATATTTATTACTGAAGTAGCAAGTTCTGTAACAGAATTTTTCAATAATTCATGATAAAAATCATGCCAATTCCAATGTAAAATAACTAAAACTTACCTACATACTGTGATTGTTGGAATAGCAAATACTGTAACAGAATTTTTTTTACAGCAACTAATAATAAAAATCACATAGTCACATAATGCATTATAATGAGAGACAATATATAATAGTTACAGAATATTATCGAAAATAAGCAACCCCAATTTTGAATATCAAAAATGAGAAAAATAAAAATTTTTTAGTTACCAAAAATAAACAACCCGCCCAATTTTGAAAATCAAAAATGAGAAAAATAAAAAAATTTTTAGTAGTTTCACGTATCTTAATACAAACATCCGGTCTTATAATTTTTTAAGCTTTGGACCCGAAAACAAGCTACCCCCTCTATTTTACCTGGAAAAAAAAAATTTTTGGCTGCTTATTTTCGGTAATATACGGTAATTATAGAAAAAATTTTCTATTTAGATCTGTGAAACCAGATTTTTACAGTACTGTATCAGGGAAAAATTTTTAGAAAAATAAAATTCTGCACAGAATTGTATACTTTCTGTGAAAATAGCCACCAAGTTTATAGATATTTACAAATTTTTTATTAAAAACTTTCCCGATGATATGAAATAATAAAATTTTATACATAATCTTAAGTGTATAAAATTTTTATCAAAACATTACTAATACTAGGTAAATAAAAACCATTTAAGGTCCGAAGGACTTATCACGGATCAGTCTGACAATGGGTATTTTCGGAGCAAATGTACATTTTTATCAATCAACCAATCAAAACACCTAATTTGCGGACACACACACAACCAGGTCACTATGACTCTCCCGTAATGTCCTTCGGACAATAACATACGAAATAACAAATAATGTGCAAATACAACAAAATAAACACCAAGCAATTCTCATCGTCATTAATACAACCCTTGCTATAAATTATAATATGTAATTGAGAAATTAATATGTAACAGGTTAGTATGCAGTAATACAATACGATATAGCATACTTTATTCTAACGCTCTTTAAACAACTGAATCACCTAGTTAAGCCAGGAAGTGAATAGCTAAGCTTTCATCACAACGAACTTTTCGCCTTAAAAAAATTGATAATACGTTATTTAATCAAATACAATTGGTGTTCTAGTCATTTAGGATGCAAAAATACAAGTAATGTGGCGTGAAATTAACCAATGAATAAAAACTAATATGAATCATATAAAATTTAAGGTTTTTGGTTAAAAGACGTAAAAATGATATCGTTAACAAATACACGTGTATGAAAATGATTAGAACTGATTGCATATCAGATATGTGATTAAATTATGAAATAATCCATTTTCTTGGGGCAAAATTCGTTATAATGAAAACTTAAAGGTTCATCTACTAGTTAGCTTGGTGATATTCAAATATTATGTAATAGCTTTTGCGTAAGATTAATAAACTATTCTGCAATCAAGACAGGGATGGCATGTTACAATGTTGAACATTTGAGCAATGTCCAATTGTCCAAATAATTTGACTGGACATAGTAAATTTTTTTAATGGACATAAAAAAAAATTAATTTTTGGCCTAGCTTGAACTTAATTCAGCCAAGATTCGCCAATACAAAGTATCTCTAATTTACAGTATATTTAAAAAGTATATTGATAATTATTGTTTTTTTAAAAACATGCATGTATGCGTGCGTATTCACACTACCGAATCAACTTAAATTCCATTTTACTTACAACATACTCATAGATATACATACCCACAATAGTTATGTAGTTTAAAAAATATATTTGGTATTGTCCTAGTGAAATATGACTAGTCGAACAAAATTTTAGAAATTGTAAAATGATTTATATTTCATTCAACAGACTGATTTATTTTTAATTTTTATTAGAATAAAGGCATATTACAAAAGAAAACACATCAAATAAAATAAATTAGCCAAGGTCGATACTTAGGAATAGAAACATATATTAATATATTATCATTGTAAATTAAAGAGTAAGAAAGTTTAATGAAATGAAAATAAATTGATAAGCATCATTATTGGAGTTAAAAACAATAAAGCTTTTGCCGTCATATTATTGAATTGTCCAATAAAGTTATTGGACAATTGGACATATGTCCAATAATCTTACAACTTTTTTATATATTGCCCAATGCCTGAAGGTCCAAAAAATAATTTGAACATTTGGATTATGTCCAAATGTCCAAAAATGTCCAAATTTCCAATTAAATTTATTTGTGTATTATCCAATGCCAACCTTAGAAACTATATTAAAGCTAAACCAATTCACATACAGTATAAAAACATTGAAGAAAATACTACATAAGCCCAGTGAAGATGCGACGTGTGAAAATTCCTGATATATATTCACATACTTGCTTCATCAAATATTCAATAATACGCAAGATTTTGTGATGCATATCATTTAAATTTGTAATAAAACCATGAAATTTTCAATTCCACGCTTTCCTGTATTGATATCAATGTGAAAAAAACACAACCTTTTATCTTATCAAGTGAGAATATCAATGTACGATTCTTTATTACATCTCATTACATTCAGCCTAATTTATAATCTTCGCCTTATTTTCTGTCAAAAATTAAGAGAATTGCTGGTAATTCCCAATTCATATAGATTACTATCTATAATAAAAAAAAAGATTATAAACAATGTTATAATATAGAATAATATGTTTTACTAACAAATTCCAAAATTATAAAAATTTATAATTACCTTGGAATTCATGACCACTATTAAATGAAATAAAGCTACTTTTATAATGTGTATCATTATATACTTGCATATTATCATTTTTTATGCTTTGTAGTTTTTTATCAGATTCAGATAATTCAGATAAAATAATTTCATTATTCTGCCATTCCGCAAAAATATCACAAATTTCTTTTGCCGTTGGTCTTTTTTCTGGTTTTACACTCCAGCATTTCTTTATTAAATCTGCGCAGCACATTGCTGTATTCTCGTAAATATGTGGTCGTAAACCATTACTTACTTGTATTTGAAATTGTAACATTGATTTTTGCTCAAAAGGGACAGGTTTACCATACAAAATTTCCCACATAATTATACCAAATGAATAAATATCGGATTTTTTAGTATAGGGTTGTTTGTTCAAAACTTCAGGAGCAATGTATGGTAAAATTCCACAAATTCCTTCAGATTTTGGTTGAATATTAGCATTTATCGTAAGTCCTAGATCTGCAATGTATGCACTTTTTAAACTATTTAGTAGTATATTTCCACTATGCAAATCCCGATGAATAAGGTCTTGAGAATGAATTATTTGAAGATCTGATGCAATACATTGTAGCAGATTTAATTTATCTTTCCAATCCATTTGTGATATAATACGTAGATTTTTACGCAAACAACCTTCCTCCGCATATTCCATGACAAGAATATAATCTTTAGAAGCTTTATCTTTTGATATACCAAAACATTTTAAAAATGTTGGATCTTTAACACAAATATCACAATATGCTTTTAACTTATTAAAAGAAATATATTCAGATGTTAGTATAAATAATAAATTACGAATAACTTATTAATTAATAAAAGTATTTGAAAAAAATTACCTCTTTTATAAGCTCTCTTTGGTTACTATTTGAATTATGAAGTAATTTAAGCGCAACTTTACTCATTAAACTTTGTTCATTATCAAGCCATATAGCCGAATATACAGTTGCAAATCCACCTTTACCTATCTCTTTAATATCTAGAAAGTCACCATAAGAAATCCATGATAGCTGATGTTTGTTATTAATCAACATTTTTTTCAAATCATCTTCAATTTCAGAAATTTCAGAATTATGTATCCATCCGTTTGTAGCTGATATTTATTTAGAAATTTAGTCATTTTAGACTTTAAATAAATTAACGATATAATTTATTAATTAGTTATGATAATACCTGTTATTAAATCCTTTTCTCTAATCAGTCATTTAAATATATAAAATATTAGTAATATTTATAATATAATTTAGTTCCCTGGAGACTTAGCATGACCCAGCGAATGAATGTCGAGATCAGGTATAATTGATTATAGATTCATCTTTTTACAAAATTTTAGACGCGTAATAATTCGAATAATTATCCTAATTTTGAAGGAGAAAAGTTACAAATGCTAAAAACTTACCTGAGATTATGTATATGCGCATGGACGTTATTTTGAATCAAATATGCGATTTCAAAAAAATGGAATTTTCGAAATAACGCCCATGTGCGTTTTTGCGCGCCTATACGGTAAGAGCTATCGCTTTGCTCCAACCTTATTCTAACACTAACATTGATTTAAATCAATTGGGGTTTTTGCCTTGAAAATCACGTTATGGAACATATGATTTACTATGTCCCATAACGTGATTTTTAAGGCAAAGACACCAATTGTCTTTTTTTCATTATACCTGAACTTATGTTTGATTGTGTTGCGTCACAATACATTGCACAACTTATACACAAATTAAAATTTACCTTTGATACCAGTATTTTGCTTTATGTAAATCTCTTGTTATTCCAATTCCATTTCGATAACATTCTGCAACTTTTGACATTCCTATAGTGTCCCCCATTTCTGCAGATTTTTGAAAATATATAAATGCCTTACGTTCATCCTTTTCAACTCCAATTCCATTTAGATAACGGCATCCAACAAGATATGCCCTATTTGCGTTTTTTCCCATCTCTGCAGATTTTTGATAATAAATGAATGCCTTATGTTCATCATTTTCAACTCCAATTCCTTCATCATAAAAATATCCAACCATATAAGCTCCTTCATCGTGCCCCATCTCCGCAGATTTTTGATAATAAATGAATGCCTTGCGTTCATCCCTTTCAATTCCAATTCCATTTTCATAAAA
Organism: Dentiscutata erythropus; assembly: GCA_910591965.1. NCBI lineage: Eukaryota > Fungi > Glomeromycota > Glomeromycetes > Diversisporales > Gigasporaceae > Dentiscutata > Dentiscutata erythropus. The sequence continues at coordinate 3,917 of CAJVPY010001798.1, read as the reverse complement.
ATATCCAACCTTAAATGCCCCGTCAGCGTTATCCATCTCCGCGGATTTTTGATAATATATGAATGCTTTATGCTCGTCCTTTTCAACTCCAATCCCTTCAAAATAAAAATATCCAACATTATATGCTCCATCGGCATTATCCATTTCAGCAGATTTTTGATAATAAATGAATGCCTTATATTCATCTTTTTCTATTCCAATTCCATTTTCATAACAATATCCAACATTATATATCCCTATAGCGTGCCTCATATTAGCAGATTTTTGATAATAAATGAACGCCCTATGTTCATCTTTTACAACTCCAATTCCATTTTCATAGCAATATCCAATCTGAAAAGTTCCATCAACGTCGCCCATCTCTGCAGATTTTTGATAATAAATGAATGCCTTATGTTCATCCCTTTCAACTCCAATTCCTTCGAAGTAGCACCGGCCAACATTATATGTTCCATTAGCGTGCCCCATCTCTGCAGATTTTTGACAATAAATGAATGACTTATGGTCATCCTTTTCAACTCCAATCCCATTATGATAACAATATCCAACATTATTTATTCCTTCGACGTTTCCCATATCTGCTGATTTTTGATAATAAAGGAATGCCTTATGTTCATCCTTTTCAACTCCAATCCCTTTTTCATAACAGGCGCCAATGAAAAATATTCCATTAGAATCACCCATATCGGCCGATTTTTGAAAATAAACGAATGCCTTATGCTCATCCTTTTCAACCCATTTACCATAACGAAAACAAGTTGCAAGAACTAATTGAATTATAGGATTTTTTTGATCATTTAAACAAAAATTGATAATATCATTTGGATTTTTCTTCTTTTTTATTAGAAATTGTTCTAATGCATCAAGAATTGAACGAGAAGTTTTGCCTTTCAATTTTTCTTCTTCATACAAATTACATAATTCTTTAACGATTTTTTCTGGTCGCTTTCCAAACAGTTTATTGTAAATTGACATTTTGATGCAAGAAGGGATTTGTTACAGTACAAAGCATCGATTGAATTTATACAGTATTATATTGCGATTTCACAAAGTTCATTGGTGCATTGACGTATTTTATTTTACCACTCAACAAATTTAGTATATAAAAACATATTGCTACATACCCTGACCATTAATTTTGAATCTCTAATTTTACGTTTTGTTTAATTTCCATTTTTGGTTTTTGTTACTGGTGCAAATAAATTCTGTGCCAGGATTTACATATTTGTTCCGGTAATACAAGCCAAAAAAGGAAATTTAATTTAATAGGTTAGCATTAGAGGCTATAGCGATAGATCGATGCTTATTATTTAAAATCTCGATCCCGTTATTGTTTATATTGGTGCATAAACATCTGTTTGAACATTGGTTATATAATCATTGACTTTTGTGTGCGCTATAAACAAATCTAAAATCCATTTATGAAAGAAAATTTTATGCATGCGCTCACTTTTAAAAGGGAAATTACTGCGTTAACATTACTACAAATACATTGATTAATAAATGGTCTTTATACTCACCTGCAATATATGTGAATATAATAAATCCAAATGAGAAAGAGAAACATTATGTAAATGTATTGACTAATAAGGGTGATCTTATTTACAATAGCTACAACTTCTGAGCTGAGTACGATAATAATTTTATGCATATTTGAGCCGAGTATCGGGTGACTGGCAAAATTGATAAGGCATAGGTTCAATTTTCTGGTCACGTAATTCACAACGTCTATAGTCAAACAAAAAAAATTAATTTATGTTAGGGGTTAGGTTTGGGTTAGGGTTAGAGAGAGGTATAGTATAGCAAAATTGCACAAGGAAATTATTTTGTTAGGACCACAAAACGATTTACTAGTCTAAATTTGCAAGGCGTTTTATTTTCTTTACATTATACCTGATCTCAATTTTTAATTGGCTAACTGATGTTGGAAAATCATATGAACGGAAACTTGATCCTATGCCCTGCATTGTTGGTGACTGGCACGGGTGAAAATTTTGGCATGAAATGCAGCATGCCATTCGCCAAAATTCGTGCCCTGATACCACCTCTGACATGCTACTATATGCAACTATTAATAAAATATACAGTCAGAGTTTGATTACAAATGGTCATGATTATTCATAGATGATTTTTTATTTTTGAACTTTTAATTAAAATTGTTCAGATTAAATTCCCATCTTATGAGTAGAAAGAATGAAGTTTTCTCTAGAACCCAGAATTTTAACAGTTAATAGCTAGCAGCTAATAACTAGTTATAATGTTACCAAAATTTGAAATTCTGAGTTCCAGAGAAAGCATCATTCTTTCCACTTATAAAATGGGATAAACAGAATTAATTCTGAACAATTTTAATTAAATTTCGATAATAAAAAAATATCTTAATATTTAGCAAATTGCTATAAGTTATCAAACTTTAAGCCATGTTTGGGTTTGATTTAATTTTCAAATCAAGCCCGATCTCAAACTATTGCTAAAAAAATATTAGACTTTGACTTGAAGACAAACTTTTCAGCTAAGTTTGATTTGATTTGAAGTTTGATTTGAAAGATTGTCAAACAGTTTGCGTTTGAAGGGTTCTAAAAATATTTAGCTTATTTAAAATCTTATACAAGGAACATAGTTATACGGTGTATGGCTTACTGCTACCTAGAATGGCGAATTCACAGAATCTTCATTTGATTGGATGTTAAAATCTATCATTTCACATGTTAATGTGCTGTGCTGGTGTATGATACTGTTCGTGTATGAGCATACCAGAATTGGTATTTATGTTACTCTGAGATACGTAATACGTAATATCATATGATGGAACAAAATCAGGTGAGAATATATTCTCTATCGCTACCAATAGACTGCCTTAAGATTCAATTTCCATTTATTGCGATTTATTTAGATGAATTCAAATTTATTATACAATTTTTAAAATTTATGAAACTCAAAATTACCAAAAAAAGCAAACTCGAGGAAAATCAATTGCCAAATTAAATATAAATGTTGTAGGTGGAAACGGAATTTAAGTAGATTTGGAATTTTATATTAAAAAAAAAACATTTCATCATATGTACATACTTTAAATTCGATATTTGGGTATACTCATATAACTAAAATTTCGTGCTGAAAACTTTTGTTTAGAAGTCAAGCTACGGTTACCATAGTAAAATCTTGAGTTATTTACAATTTTTTGTTTTCTCATTGAGAAAACTGAAAAATCGTAAATAACTCAAGATTTTACTATGGTAACCGTAGTTTGACTTCTAAACAAAAGTTTTCAGCACGAAATTTTAGTTATATGAGTAAACCCAAATATCGAATTTAAAGTATGTACATATGATGAAATGTTTTTTTTTTAATATAAAATTCCAAATCCACTTAAATTCCGTTTCCACCTACAACACAAATAAAACAATTTAGCGTAACACCAAACGCCAACGATTGCTTCTGAGCGCTAATATAGTTGGCTATAATCGATTTCTAATCGATATGATAAAACAACTTTAAAAAGACCAATATTACCAACCCATATTTCATGTAGATTATTGTTAGATGTTGATTTAACATTACCGTACCCAGCGAAAGTAAAAAATTTCAAAATTTTAATCACAATATCCAGACAATTATTGACTAAAATTGATTAAAAATTTTTTATTTGAATTCTATGAATCCATAGAATTCAAATAAAAAAATTTTATTGATTTTGATCAGGCGGTTGTGGAGATATCTTCGCCCAAAGTTAGAAAAAAATCAAAACATCTCCAACGCCTATCAATAGAAGCTGCGGCAAATTTTTTCAAAACTTTGAACGAAGATATTTCCACAATCATCAATGAAACTTTTTTATATGAATTGTATATATTAATAGAATTTAACTAAATAGTTTTCATCGATTTTTGTCAGGTGGTTGTGGAGATATCTTCGCT
>CAJVPY010001797.1:0-18132 GCA_910591965.1 Dentiscutata erythropus | reverse complement strand
TTGCACTAAAAATTTATTGTAAAATAATTTTATAATTATTAAAAAATTTAATAATATCACTAAGATGATCTTAACTCTATTGAAAAAAAATAGCTAGTTTCTGTAAAGTGAGTATACAACTAAATACAGCATAACTATATTGATATGAGACATTATAATTTAAACAAACAAGAAATCTCATAAGATTTTAAATGTATATAGTATAGAGTGTAAAATACCTCTTTAAGAAACATATCATACCTGGAATAGATATTAAGTATAAAGGTATTTTACACCCATTTCGTACAGATCTGGTCATGCTAATCTGTATGATTAGAAATGTTTTTCGCAGATAATAATTATACAGACTAATATGGATAAGTAGCTAAATATGAGAAAAACAGCCTATATTAAATACTTAAATCAATCAAATAAATAATAATCGCCAAACCTAGAGACTAATGGTGCTCTCAATGTGATTAGCTAGCTACCAAGATTATGCAGAATGCACTACAATTAATTGAAGCAATTCTTATTGTAATTTTGCTAAAGATTCATATTTCAAAATGCGAATAATAAATTTTAGCCAATCAGAACAAGTCTTTGACAAAAAAAGGTGAGATCAAATTTTTTTTTCATTGAGATAATGAATCTACTTACCAGTAAACCACTTTTCACAAATTAGAAGTTGAGCTTTGGCATATTAATTAAGTGCTTGAGAGAATTTTAATCAATACAAACAAAAATTTAATGAGAAATTAATTAATATATTGATTGATAATGTTCAATTGATCAAATAAGAAAAAATATCATGTAAAAACCCACTATATGACAAAGAGTTTTGTAGATCAATTTTAGCCTATTAAAGATTTTTAAAGATATTAATGCTTGTATAGCTTCTTTAAATATTATATTACCTTGCAATCATTATTACTATAGCTATATAATAATATTTATGCAATACTACTGCAGTACTGTATTGGTACAGTAATCTACCACAGTTTGAGTATAGCCCAAGTCATGCTTTAGCCATGACACAAGTCATGGCTTCAATAACTATGGCTTAATCTGAAGCTATGACTTTAACCTGCTAAAGCAATAAAAAATACAAGTTGAACGTTCGTTATGGTTAAACAAATCTCATAAATATAGTGCTATGTGATGCAATATCGTGAAGTTTAAGTGCCGAATTTCACGTTTCATTGCATTTAACGCACAATGATTTGATAGTTCTTTATGGGCCAGGTTGGGCCGGGCCTAGTTTAAAATTAAAACCCGGCTTCACGAGCTTTTTTTTTTAGCGGGCCGGGCTTGGGTATATAAATATTTTCCGGGCTTGGTTTTGGGCTCATGAAAGCCCGGCCCATTCCGCTCCCTAGACATGTATAAGATCTATATATTTAATAAAATTAGAGAATGCCATTAATAAATCAAAAAAAACTTATCCCTTACTTACTCTGAATAATTTATTATTATAACAGCTTTCTGCTAAATTAAGTTTTCAACTATGTGATCACAAAACAAAGTATTTGGAAGCTATTTCTGAATATTTATTATTGCTCAATAAAATTATCTAATAAATTTACAAACTGATTACCTCATTATATTGAAAACTGGCTATGTAACTTATATATATTTTTTATCATAAATATAGTTGGGAATCTATTGTCGATGGAACTGGTCGTCTGCGAAATGAACAGGCCAGCTAACTGATTGTCGGTATATAAATATCGCACGTCGGCAAAATAATTATTGAATAAAACTTACGTACGTGAAATTATACATGGGTGTCTAAATTATGGATGCACTTATGGCTGACGGCATGACAAAATTTTCTCAAAGGTGTTACAAATGTCATGAGCCTAAATTTTTTTTGATTACCGATATTATTATAGACCGCTTATATTATAGACTGTCAATATTGGGATCCGATCAACTCACCGACAATCACTTCGTAGAAACTACATTTCACTGACAATTACTTACCGACAAGTTCATTTCACCGACAGTTTATTCACCGAAGCTCATTTTACAGACAAAGTAATTCTGGTCAATATCATTAGGGTTAGGTTAGAATTAGAACTAAAATTAGTGTAATTTATAAAAAAAAACTTGTCGGTGAAATAGACTGTCTGTAAAATGAACTTGTCGATGAATAATTTTCGGTGAAATATGGTGTCTATGAAGTGATTGTCGGTAAAATAATACGGACCCGTCAATATTATATATTATATGCTGCCGATATTATTATAGACTGTCTATATTATAGGCTGCCGATATTATTATAGACAGTCTATATTATAAGTTATGCTGCCGATATTATTATAGACAGTCTATATTATAGACTGCCGATATTATTATGGACTGTCTATATTATTGTATAGATTTTTTTTTGAAAAAAAGCCCCCTTTAAAAGTCTTAATAAAACCTGTTACTTAAAATAATCATTGATATTATCATGTTTATAATAAAAAAATAAAAAATAAAATAATAAAGTTCGCTAAAATCTGCCTTTATATTCACAAAATAAAAAACTTCTTTAAAAAATTGGTTTAATATTATCTTTATATCATCCTTAAGTTTATAAAAAGAAATACAGTATAATTTATTTATTAAAAGCTCTTTCTGTTAAATAACTTTCATTTTCGTGAGAAATAATTTTCTTAGCCTTTATAAAAAAATTACAAGTTCAGTTCTTTATGTCAATCCTTTTGATTTCTATTGACGGCAGTTCCAGTATATTAGATTTTTAGATCTATGCTGAAGAAATATGAAAGCTGAAGAAATATGAAAGCTGCAGTACAAAAAAACTTTTATACTCAATTCTTAGAATATTTAGTCTAAAGATTAGTTTCAACATTCTATAATATTATAATATTTTAAAAAATTTAAATTTTGGCATAAAAACATTTTGGAATGGCGAAATTTTTTAGGCATCCTAAAATATTTATACATCCTAAAATATATATTTGACGCACTAAAATAATTTTTAACCTGAATTATTTTGACATTCTTTATAATTATTTACGATTTAGGCTATCTAAAACAATTTAGCTATTTAAATTTACGCAAAATAATTTAGACAACTATGTATACGTGAAATTTAATTGGACAAAAACTTATCGTTAAGTGAATTACATAAAATTAATACTGATTTGCCATTTGAGTTAGTAAGAGAGTGAGAAAATAATGTTTATTACCTTTTTTATAAACTTTTTTTATTAATCAGAGAAGTGTCTCAATCACATGGTTTATGCAAGTATCTGCTTATAAGATTTAAAATAGTAGTTGAACTATTTCTTAAAATATTCCAATTATTATAAAATTCATGTGTTATTCGAAACAAAGAAATTGTATAAAATGATACGATTTTAAACCATCTTAAAACACCATGATCTCTTTCAAGATTTACACAAGCTATCATGAAAGACTCAAAATTTTATTCCCAATTAATTTAATCATGAACTAACACTGGTCAAAAATTAATGTAAAATCTACGTCCTTTGTAATTTGATATTTTTCATTAGTTAATACTGTATATAAAAGTTATTAAATTCAATGATTGCTGCTATCGTTATGTTATAAATTAATAAAGATATTTAACCTTTTCATACCGTTCATATTTGGAATTGTAAAAATAGTGCTAAATTTTGGGAATGGACGTGATTGTTTTAAATAACGGTTCGTGTTCAACATTTATTTTAACTATATAGGATGACTATCATAATATGCGATCAATAAAAGAAAAAAAAAAGATGCCTATTAACTGTAGTTAATCAAAATAAATAAAAAAATCTTTTACAACTTATTATAAAAAGCTCTAAAAGCTTAAGCAAGATTAAGTTTTTGCAAATCAAAATGTAAGTAACCTATTAACAGTAGACTCCACTCTATAATTTTATTTCAAAAGCTGATCGCTGCAATGTTGAAAATTCGGCACAACTATGCAGTACAGGAATGTTATTTTTATTTTGTGCAAACTGCACAGTAATTGTTAATTTTTGTGCAAAAACAATACATGCACAATGAATTTTCAACGCTGGATCGCTGTAATTGTGTCGACTTCAAAAAAAATATAAATTTTTTTAAAGAATTGAAAAAAAATAATGCAGTTTTTATAATTAATGTTTGAATTTATTTAATATAAAGCAATTAAAATATATCATAAAAAAAAAAGAATCATTGTCACGCATTACATTAAGCTAATTACATATACTAAATTAAAATAAATATTACTCAAGTTCACTATGCTATTTAGATTATATTTATTTATTACCTCTTTGAATTAAATACAATTTTCATAATACCGACCAACATACTATATATCTTTTTATTTTATTAGAAGATACTTAGTTTCAGCCAAAAATAGCCCAGCTACCACGTAGAGGTGTATCCTATAGCTAGGCAAATGTCTCGACAAAGAACTCACGAAAACTCAAGTGAAGCTGGGAATTTTATCAAACCTCAGTTTTTCGAGCAAAAACTGATTAGATAACCCCTGCTACTTGTCAGTTTTGGCTTTGAAGTTCATGTTGATGATACGTGACCCGCTCGAAAGAAACACGAGAAAAAAAAAGAATTGTTTTGACAAAGAACTCGCGAAAACTCAAGTGAGCTGGGAATTTTATCAAACCTCAGTTCTTCAAGCAAGAACTGATTAGATAACCCCTGCCACTTGACAGTTTTGGCTTTAAGGTTCAGGTTGGCAAAACGTGATCCGCTCGGAAGGAACACGGGAAATAAATAAATGGCTAATATAATTAATATGTAATAAATATATTAAAGTAGTAGTTTAAACCGAAAAAAAAAATATGAAAAAGAAAATTTTCAAAGTTATTTCGAAAAAGCCTATGCTGGGATAACTATAAACAACGTGTAATAAAAATCATAATAAAATATATTAGTATGATTTAAAACGAAAAAAAACAAAGAAAATCCTTAAGTTGTTTCGAAAAGGCCTCTGGTCAGGATAACTATAAACAACGTGTAATAAAAATCATAATAAAATATATTAGTATGATTTAAAACAAAAAAAAAACAAAGAAAAATCCTTAAGTTATTTCGAAAAGGCCTCTGGTTGGGATAACTATAAACAACATGTAATATAAATGATAATAAAATATATTAGTACAGTTTAAACCAAAAAAAAAAAAATCAAAAGAAAAATCCTTGTTATTTCGAAAAGGCCTCTGGTTGGAATAACTATAAACAACGTGTAATAAAAATATATTAATGCGGTTTAAACTGAAAAAAAAATCAAGAGAAAAAAATATTAAAGAGAAAGATCCTAAAGTTATTTCGAAAAAGCGTTGGGATAACTATAAACAACATAATAGTTTAAAATGAAAAGAACAAAAGAGAAAAAAAAACAAAAATAAATTGATGCATGTTAGATGAAAAAATGATCTTATATATATGGTATCTTTTTTATTGTGTACGCGTATTGATAAAAACCAGAATCACATGTTGAAACAAGTTTGAAACTAGTAGATTGGCCACTTTGAATCAATCAAACACATGGCAATCGACCAATAAAGTAGATGATTGTCATTTAAGTGGTCCACGTGATTATTCCGGAAAAGTGATAATTTGATTATTTGGCATGTTAGTAAATAATTTGAATTATTTCGAAAAATAGTAGTTGGATTATTTTGCTGGCTTACATGTGATTAAAATTTTTTATTTAGTGAAATAAGTACTATTTTATTTCCCTGGAAGTCTGGGAAAATAACTTGCATTGATAAAAAATTGGTCTTTACTGATTAAAATAGTGATTATAAGACATAAAACCCCGTTATGTGATCATATAAATGTAGAACAAGGCTACCGTACAGCACTGACTTAAGTACCCAGAGTATTTTACAAATAGACCATTTTGCATGGGTATTTTACTCGAAGGGTACAGCTTGGGGTATCTTGGTCTAATAAAATATGTATTCATATATGTACTAAGTACAAAGTATTAATAGCTATATCCAGTTACTTTAGAAGGAACCTTTCCATAGCTGGGGAGAGGGTATTATACATAGGAGGGATACTTTAGCCAGTGCTGTACAGTATATAAAAGATTTTATTGAAGAATATATTAGAAAGCCAAGATATGGACTTGACAGTGTAAAATTATTCGTTGATATAATGTGAAATTAAAAAATCTTTTTTTATGTAAAGTTTCCAGATTGGGATTCTTAGCCGTGACAAGCTATAACTAATATACAGCACCAAAATTTTTTTCTATTATAATACATTATTGTCCAGAGCGTAGCAGAGAACACTTAGTGTACAGAAAAGGAGGGTCATCTAAAGCCATGTACCCATATAACTTTTTTGCAAAAATATGAAAAACGGCAGTATAAACCTGTCATGAAATACTAACAAATATGTTGGGAGCAGTGTTTGAAATTTGTGTTCTCAGAGTTCTCATGAAAACACAATTATAAATTTGTACATAGTATAAATTTTTTACTGTTCACTATTAAAAAGTTTTTGAGAACAGTAAAATAATAATCATGCTCATAAGTATATAATAGAAAACTATAATATTAATACATAAAGTGAAATGCTGAATATATTATATTCAAAAATCATAAAAAAATTCCAATATAAAGATAGCTATATTAATCTAAGATAAATTTTTTTTTTTTGAATCAATTTGGCAATCATGCCAATACTTTATTAGGTTAAACACTTTCTTCTTTATTTTATAATTCTATTTCACAGAAGCATGATTTTAGTTTATATAGACTTAGTCACATATCCCTACCTAAGGTACAAGAGTTGGCTAATCTGGTTCCTTATAACCAAAGTTCAATTTACCCATGTTTGATTTGCTATAGTAAACTTTTCCTCCATATTATTTTTTCTATAACTGAAAAAATTAATATTTTACTGGAAGGCATTTATATCCTGCTCACCATGATTGCATCCTTTCTTCTTAATTCTAAACCTTTTTTTTCTAACTTCCCAAGTAGAAAGAAAAACTTCTAACTACTATACAAAAAAACTTTATGATTAAAAAAAAAAAAAAGGAAAGTTCAAAAGAGGAGAAATATCTATATTAATACTACAATAATACAGCCAAGAAAACATAAATACAATTAGGGAATATAGCAAATAAGGACAAATTAGAAAATCTGGTTCTAGAATAATTTGTACAGATTTGATTGGCTTTTGTACAACTTCTTGCCAGTAGTTTTAGGAAATTTTTTACACGTTTTATTTATTGCTTAAAACTTCTAAATAAAAGCATTAATGGATAGTAGAAAACATGTAGTTTAAATAATTCACAATAATCCACTCTAGTTAATTCTTGTTAAAAAAGTAAATAAACTATTAAAAAAGTAAATAAAATTTGAAATATTCTAGTTTGCATAATAATAAAATTTTTTTCTATTCAGTTAATTTGATTAGTTAGTGATTATTTTTGGATTGATATAAAGAAATTTTTAAAACCATTAGATCAATATTCTATTATTATAAATAGTGTGATCAGCACTGTATATTTATAGTATATTTTTTAACTAAAATGAAAAAAAGAAAAAAAAAGGCAGAAGAAAACAAAGAAAAAAACAATGTATAATAAGTATACTATTATAGCCTATACTAAACAAAAATAAAAATTATATAATAAATGCAATATTTGTATATCTCTATTATAAAACTTTGCCTTAATGTTAAATTTTTCTTTTTGATTTTCCAATTAACTCCAAATAACTTCATTTGAGCTCATTCTAATTCGTATCTCTAACCAGATCTGTAGACCTGTATCTCAAGCCACCTGCTACTACCATTAAGAATTCTGTGCCAGGGGCCCAGTTCTGTATAGTAGCTCTGTATCCATAAATACGTAGTTGTGTTCTACTACATTATCTGAATTTGGAAAGTAAACAATGCTAATCTTTTGAAAATGTAAGCCAAATCCTCACTTTTTTCAAAAAATTTTAAAAGAAAGACAAAAAAAACAGAAAAAAGTATAAAAAAAACCACTTGGTTGAAAAAAAAAAAGCAGCTTAAGAGATGCTTGTTCTTTACTGTTTATCAGTTGTTTTGCAACAGCTAGCTTCATTAATAAAAGGCTTGAACTACTATTACCTCTACTTATTTACCCAAATTTCATATACTAGAGCACCACCTTCTGCCAGCATCTTGTATACTAACGCTTATCTAAGATAAATTTTGAAATACATATATACACTTCAAAATCAAAATAGTATTAATTTTTTTTTTTATAATCATTAAGTGAAAACAGAAATATTGGTGTGAGAACATCTATAGATATTATACTGTTCTCATGAGAACAGTGTTTAGATCTGAAATTTCAAACACTGGTTGGGAGACAATTTTACCTACAAGTTTGCTTTTTCCCTAACCCCACTCTGATTTTAATTAAATCCTCGAAAAGGCACGTGGGTACAGTGTCCGCCCACGTGTTGTCGATCATTTGAAATTCGAATGTTCTAGATTTTTTTATAAAATTAACGCTCCCCTAGCATAAAGTACTTTAACCAGATATTTACCGTATTTTGCTTGCGTTCTTCAAAAATTTCACATGGTTTTAAAGTTTAAACTTGACTAATCAGAATGCATAAATATGAAAAATAGACCAACCAGAGTGCAAATTGAAATCTATCGCTTAAATGACATTGTGTGCAATTTCCCATGAAATAAATTTGACGAAAAAAAAAGCATATAAATACTAAACAGCAAAAGTGTATAACTAAATTGTCCAATTTTTCCGAAGGATATTGTTTAGTAATGAGTATCTAGCTATTTATAGCGCATTAGTAATATATATCACGACAATCACATAACTAATTTTTTTAAGGATAAATTTTTTTGTAGCCATCAAAATAATTTTTTTTTATTGATAAAATAAAAACCATGTGACTAATGTTAGAGTCAGTGAGATTGTGATGAAAAATATATATAGTTTATACATATATATCAAGAATTTTTTTCTGTTAGAATATAACGATAAATGATTTTATACGTATATACGCGATCTTGAGATCTAATTGGCTTTATACAGTAGAATAGTAATTATATATATTATCAATCCGTCTCATCATGACGAATCAAATGGTGTCGATTCAGATCACATGGTCATGAGAAATTAGTGTTAAAAAGGGTATTTGGCGCACCTGCAATATCTCGTGGTCCATTGATTAGAGATTTGGTCTCGTCGAGACGTAGTAATCACTGGATCATGAAATATTGTAGGATTGATACTGCGCCATAATATGATACTGTAGCAAGCAAACTTAAAAAATATATTAAGCTGAACAATTTTGTTAAAACTTTTAAATAATTATAACTTTTATTGCTTTTTAATAAATGCCATTTATTTTAAATATTTTAAATAATATATTAGCTTTTCAAAATTGTATTTTACACTTTAGCACAACTGATAATCAAAAATACTACTGTATATTTCTTTACACCATTTTGTTTATCCCTAAAACAACTAAAAAAAAAAATGTGCATTTTGACCAAATCTTTAGATAAAAATGTGAATTCGTTGATCTGTGTAATCATGTATCTGGTACGGAGGTACGTAATAACTGATACAATAATAAATAATCGAGTTTTTGAAGAATAAGATCACCATAGTATATTTATTTTGACGCCCAACGGTCCTGTCACACCCCTGCAATTAGTATGAATATCGTTTAGTTGATAACGATAACGACGATAACGATAGAATTTTCAAATCATTTGAATCTTGCCATAAGAAATCATAATTCTAACCATAAAATATTATTGCGGAAAAGGAATAAATAATATATGATATCATATAATCTAACATAGGTATGAAAAAATTCAAATTCTAAATTATAAATCTTTTATTACCTACTTGTTTATTCATTATATATTTATAATTACAAATCGACATAAAGTTTAACAATCCATCATTATATACAAATTGCTTATCAGCAATAAACAATGATAGCTATTAAGATATTGTACAAAAATAATTCATATAAACCTTCAAAAACCACAAAATTTGTTAAGATAAAATGTTCAAAATACAAACATGACACTTACACACGAATGTATTTTTATATTTGTTATTTATCGAATATATATTATAAAGCAAACATTTTTAGTTCTAATTTCCAATTAATACATGCCAAAAAAAAAGGACGATAATAATAAAATCAAAAAAAAACAAAACTACTGAATTGGCTCAGAACTAAGAAAAAAACAATGTCCGTATGCGAAATTAAAATTGCATCGCAATGATAAGAAAGTAAAGCAAATAATGCTATAACCAATCCACCCATTTATCTAGAGTGTATATAAATCCCAAGTTTTTGATTATAATTCCAAAATAAATCGCAAAATTATTACTCTATCGTTTATTACTTTAATCAATTCTATTAAACGAACGGCCTCCTTTATGCACTTCATTCAATTTGGGATTATTCTTTGCCAAGATATCTTTACCCATCTTTGCAAAATCGAAATCGCAATCATGTTTGTCTGGAATTTTATGATTGTCACAGTAAACATATTCTATAGAAAAAAAATATAAAAAAAATAAATCAGATTATGAATTTAAATTTTAAATATATATATATATAATACATATATCTACTGGCATACATACCGCAACGGCATTTATTAATAGTTTGCTTAGCCAAGGGAATTTTAGCTTTACATTTGAAACAACGTGATTGGTTCGTTTGGATAGGTCGTGCTTGTATATTCTCTTGAGTTGCAAGTGGAATAGAGGCACTCGCAACACTTTCGAGCGAATTTGTCTGAGGAACTTCCACGGGAGTGGAATTTGGTGAAATAGAATCTTGGAGTTCGTTTGTAGCTGTAGTTGAGGTTAGTTGATGTGTTGATGCTGCAGGAAGCGCTGGTTCTATAGTTTTTTCAACTTGAAATAATAATTATGCAAAGTAAATTAACTAGAGATTTTTAGTACAAAGTGAAGCTTTTTAAGAAAGTAACTTACCACTTTGGCTGTTCTTTGCTTTTGCGTTGCATTCTTTGAAGCATTTAGAGCACATGTGGTTGAAGATCGGATTTCTAGGTTTTGTTAACCGATTATTATGTAATAGAAGTAAGGACGTTAGTTTAAAAATGAAATCACTAAAACTCAGTATACGCAACACTAAATTCATCTTTTGGCTTTAATTTATAAATTAATTTCCATAAGCAGCTTACCCAAAAAATCTGCAACAATTGACGCATAGCTCCGAAATCTTAGAAGCGTTGTCCTCCATTTTAAATTAAAACAAGTAGTGATTGGTATTTAACAGGTAGATGAGGCGACGAACTTGAGAATATGGAATTTGTAAACTACTAAGAAAAAAAAAGGACAGTTTAGAGAACGGCAAACTCTACAATAGGACAGCCAAAATAGTGTTGTTAAGGCAGCTATTTTGACTTTTGCTATGTATGGTGCTTCACCTATACTTTTTATATGTTTTTTATACTCGGTTTTGCTCCTTTGTTTGATTTATACTAAACTTCAATCAACTTCTAGTGAATTTAGTGAATTGTGATCATATGGGTAATACAACGGTAGTACTATCATCGACAGAATATGGATGATTACGCGTCGGTGCACGTGATGGAACTACCAGTATACACGTGATAATTTCTTTGCGCGCTTGTTCGAAGCGAATTATAGTAATATGCTGGATGTTGTCATTAATTATGCAAGTAATGTACATAGGTCACCTAATTTCTTTGTTTTTTGTAAATTTAATAAAATCTGCTGTTATATAATCTTTTTTTCTTATGAGTTTGCTGAACAAGAATTGATGGTGTCTTCATTTTTTGTGAGCTACTTAACGGTGCAAGTTTAAGTTTTGGAGGAACACTTCGGAAGTAAGTAAGTGCTTATCGGAAGTGAATAAAGAGTAATAAAAATTTATTTTTATAAGTTCACGACGTAATTAAATTTGTGTTAATAAATATATGAACGCAATAATATTTTTATACATTGGCATTTGTCGCCGATGCCGGATAATACTTACAATCTTGATTCCAAGTGCCGAAAAGTATGGTTTTATCTATCCCATATTGTGCCGAATTTGTTTCCCCAAGTATTCACTCTGATTGTGTTATGTGTCCGAGTTGATAAACGCTCAACGGCAAGGATTTATATCAAGGTTTCGTAGGTATATTGCCTTTGTCTACATTATTAGGACCTTTTTATTGATGGGAAAATTTCTTTGGAAGTTGGGGCTACGGGGTACTATTTTTGGTTACTAACATGCCAGATCTTGCTGGAAAGCAATCCATTAGAGTATTCTGAAATAATTAAGAGAAATTAATTGGATTTTAGAAGACAATATGAAATATGACATTGGTGCTAATAGTGAATATCTTACAATACAGTCTAAAGATGAAGAAGATAAAGTAGAAGACACAATTGACGTTAGATTATTGCGCTGCATCCTCTTCTTTTCACAGAAAACATGTTTCATGTTCTCTTCTTTGCAGGAACTTACGTTGTACGTATCTTGTACACTCAAAAAAAACTTTGAGATCGACTAATCTTTAGCCTACTCCATTCCCTCTCAGCTAGAATTATGGACTATTCTTATTTTTCAATTTTGTAGCTCTTGAAAATGAACCAGTTACCAGTTTATTATTATTTGGAGCTAGTCTACAGTATTTTATAAATTTGTAGTATACAGTATTATATACAATATACTGTAGTCTAACCTTCATATAATTACGTTTTTGAAATACAAAGGTCAGTATTTATATATATATATATAGAAGTATGGCTCTTATAAAGTATATATTTCTATATATATATATAATATATATATATTATATATATATAGTATATACAGTATACAGTATTAAAAATACAGTATAATTAGTAATTATATCAGATATAGAGATATACTGTATTAAGTAAAAAAAATTTTTTGAGTAGATTGCTGTTTATAGCTACATCAAAAGAATAAAACAGTAAAATAAATTTTGATAAAATTATAATGTATTTTGTTTTTTTTCTTGCAGAGCAATATCTGATACACTTTCATATCATATTAACTACATACGATCATCAATTAAGTTACAGTATATTCCTGTATTTTAGTATTTTATACAGTACGTATAAATTTGGATATATATGTTATGAATGATACCTATTTTCGACAAAACATAGGATCTTCTTTAGTATAGCTGGGCAATATAGAAATATTATAAGATTATAATATAAAAAAACCTCTAACTCTAACCCTAAGCTTTTAATATAAACTACAAGCTCACCCTAACACTAACTATTCTCAAATTTGCTTAAATTAGGTTAAATAGTTATTTATTTATATATAATCTTATAATAGTTCTATATTGCCCAGTTATACAGTACTAAAGATCAACCAATTTGGATAAGTTTTTTAGATTTTAATCATTGTTGCAACTAATATGCAACCTAATAAGCTTGTATTTTAGCTTAATTGAATCAGTAGTTGTTGAGATATAAATTTTTAAAGATTAATAATCAATTTACTATGTAGTACAAAAGTTGTACAAAAATTACTATGTAATTGTGTACAACTTTTGTACTACATAGTAAATTGATTATTAATCTTTAAAAATTTATATCTCAACAACTACTAATTAAGCTAAAATTTTAACTATATATACAGCATATGTATAGCAATACACTTGTATAATAGTTGCAACAATGATTAAAATCTAAAAAACTTTAAATATTTTTATTTTTTTTAATAAAATTGAATTTATTTAAGTTTATTGCTCAATAAAATTTCTATAAAAATATATTAAAAAATAGATTAAAAAATAGCATAAAACCTACTTTATTTAATATAAAAAAAATATAAGTAAATAGTTAAAATTCAAAAATTTTCATATATAAACAAATTTAATTTTTATGTTAAAGATGCAAATTTTTTTGCACCAGACTATACCATACAGTATATGTGGTGAAATAAATAGAAAACAGGCAAATTTTTTCAAGAAATTTTTTTTTTTAAACTTTAAATTAAAATATCTCAACAATTGTCAAACCAAATTTAAATGTTGAATATTTTTAATTTTAAAGGTAACAAAAAAATATATATATTTCTACTAAAAACAATTTGCCTGTTTCTATTAACCTTCCCCACATCGATAAATAAGATTATCTTATAATAATTGATTAGGATTAAATTCCTTCACCATAATTGGTGTATCTGTTTTTTTAGGTAAATTCATATTCATTCATTATTGGATCAGAAATTTTACATTTCCGATATATATATATATTTCACAATCAAAATGTCTTGATATTTCATCTCGCTATGAGGGTATCATATCTGGATTAGGAAACACATTAACGGGATGGACTTGGCTATTTCGGAAAACCAACTAATATCTTTTGTTATTATGTATTTTACCGGGTCTTTATTATTCGTTGCTTAGATTGGTGGAAATTATTGATTGAAAAGTATAATACTAAAAATAAATAATTTTAACTGATAATTGTATTTTTCTAATGATATTCAATTTTGCAAGAATTTTTTTTTTTTTTTTGAAAAATGGATGTATCACTTTCTATACAAAAAGAAAGTCTGATACAGTTGAACCTCCCAAAATCGGTATGCATGGTGGACAAGTTTTGTATCAGTATTGAGAGGTTATCAGATTTGAAATCATTATAAATTATTAAATTTATATAACAGAAACAGACTTGGTAGATTAATATTTCATCAGATTTGACAGGATCGGTTTTGGGAGGTTCAACTGTATTATGAAATAATAATAAATTTTGGACCATGCAAAAATACAAATATATGAAATGTATTATATCGTTTCTCGATGAAAATGCACATAATTACAATATGCCAACTCACCTTTCCTTATTTTTTACATTTAATATTATGTCAAACAATAACAAAATCATCTGGTATATCAAAATCGTCCACATTTACTCCATCAAACAATCGTTGATTACATGGAGATTTGGAATCATTGAAATGCTTATAAGGCTCTTTAGAATCTATCCAATGTCCACATAAGTAACAAAAATGCGTTTCGCAACGTGTGCATACCATATGATTACACCCCATTGATTTTTCAATGGGTGTCTCGCACTGTGGGCATGGTTGTGTGTTAGACTTCACCCACTTGTCCGTCTCTAATTCAGCAGTGGCATCACGAACCAATTTCTCCAAATTCTTTGCTCCATAACGAAGCTCCATTATTGCTTTTGTGGACTCATCTGCATTCATATACTCTTCGACTATCTTCTTAGTGTTGTCCAAATGGCAGGGTGTACTAGCCCCATGCCTTTCCATAATTCCAATTTTGTGTTAATATCATTCAATAGTAAGAAACGCGAATTAACAATATAAATCAACTCACCAAGTTCGTTGACAGAACCAACAAAAAGCAAACCTACATTTCGTGCATATGCAAAGTTTTTCAAAATTGGAATCTTTCTTGACAGGTGCTTGACAAATTATACGAGGGCAATAGGTAACTAAAGGATCAGTCTCTAACTTCTGCTTTTCTAATAGATCTGAATATCTTTTTCCCATTTCAGGCCCAACTATTTCTGACACTTCGTCAGCGGACAATTTATGTTGCGATTTACAACCAGGATCCGGACATTTTATTTGTAAAATGAATCCTTCACGAATAAGCATTATAAAATATTCACTAAGACATTCCTGACAAAACACATGTTGGCATGTACGAAGTTGAAAACATCGTTCACCACGCTTCTCCTCGAGACAAATGCCACAATTAAAATGATCATTGGCAAAGTCTTGATTCATGGCTTGTTGATTATATGTATGTATAATCGTTTTGAGCATGGATCCACCAATATAATCTAATGGAATTAATGATTTATTAAATCATCACACGATGAACAAAAATATGAAAAGAAAAAAAAAAAAGTTTACGAACCATCATTAAGTCTCAAAGGGAATGTTATTTGTAAATAATCCAAAGCTTCATATTGTATGAATTCTGCAAAATAATCTAAGACCTACCAAGAGAAGTAATAGCTACATCATAATATGATATAAATATCAAATGATTGAATAAAAAATTATTAAAACATACCACTTCCTTTTTTTCTTCCCAAATTTGTAGCAATTTCCTTTCTAGTTTTCTTAACCAATCCCAACGCATCCAAAGGCATTCAAGTTCAAATTTTAATGCCTTTTGATTTGGATAATCATTTGGCATTGCAAATATGATTTTGACTGGAGGTAGGTACCGAACTTTAAGTGGAGGATCACTACTGGCATTTCTTTCACCAGTAAAAAATATCAAATCTTCTTGAGGAAGAGAAATTTTAATCGAAAGGACTCCTCGAAATCGTGGGGCTTTTATAGAGTTTTCTGTATATGTGAAATCTTGTTCGTAAATTGCCTTATGCAATGTGAGGTTCCAAGTTGGACAGCACACCCAATGAGCTTGAACTACATACGATTACTATTACTTTATAAACAAATAAATTGCAGGTGCATTTACCTTGATCGCCATTATCTCATTTTCTTGTTGTATTTGACAATCGTCTTCCGAATCGAACATTTCTGTTGTTTAAGAATATCAACGCAGTGGGAATAATTAAATTAATAAATAAATAGCAATCTCGGAGCACATCACCTGATTGATCAAATTTACTTATTTGTTTGTTACCTATAGCAGATGTATATATTAATACCTAACGTTAAGAGGAGGGCTAATACATGAAAAGGTATATAGCCGCGATAAATCCTGAAATCGGCTTAGCTAGCTAAGCCAGCCGATATAAGCTAAGGTCATATAATTATAAATTAAATTTATAATAGTTAGATTAGTGGCAACCCTTTAAAAAGAAATTTTTTATAGTGGCAGAAAAAAAAAAAACCAAAATTCCGGTCTAAATGGGTCGGAATCCAATATTGTAAAATTTTATCTCGAAAAAAAAAAACTTGAATACTGCTCTTAACTAAAAAAAAAAAATACTGCGTTCAACTAAAAAAAAAATACTGCGCTCAACTAAAAGAAATACTGCGCTAAAAAAAAAAAATACTAACTAAAAAATACTGCGCTTAACTAAAAAATGCGCTTAACTGTGTTCAACTAAGTAAAATACTGCGTTCAACTAAGCGTTTAACTAAGTAAAATACTGCGCTCAACCAAGCAATTAAGCATCTACGTTAAGTTATTGGATCTTCTTTAGATAGCTAATTTAAACTTAACCCTCACTCTATATAACCCTAACTATTTATAAATTTGTTTAATTTAGAGGGCTTTGTAATTTACCGCTACAGTGATGTATCGCTATCCCAGTCGGATTCCACCGATTATGATTAATAATACTATATTATACGTAATTAGGGTTTACATAGGCCATACTCTCATCCTAGTGATAAGGCTATTGACCAATCAATTTTTTTTTTTGCAAATAAATATGATACAGGGCTACAACATACTAAAATTTTATGCAGAAATTGTTTAAAAATTATAACCAAATATTTAACTAAATTATTTATACTGTAGTTTTAAGTAATTTTTCAAGAATTACCAATCCAAATTGGCTAAAATTTCAATATATTATAGCCTTATATTATATCTATCTACAGTAAAAATTTTATTTAATTTGGATTAGTAATTGTGGAAAAAATTGAAAAAATCAAAATAATTATGAGCAGGGTCCAAATTAAAAATAATTATATGTTGGGGTCCAATTTTTAAAAATTATTACAAATAAGAGTCTAAAATTTTCTAGCATAAGAAATAAAGTAATTTAATGATTTTGCTATAAATACAAATTTCATTTAATTCAATAAATCTATTTTTTTCTCTTGTATTCTAATTAAAAACCACTTCTTTTATCTTTTATTATTATAACATTCACTAATGTATATATGATTCTGCAGATTGGCATAATATTTATTAAAATAAAAAATGTTCAATTAGCTCTAGTGTTCCTATGAACCTGAACTAAACTGAACTTTGGTCAAGTTCAGGTTCAGGTTCAGTATTGAACTTTTAAGTCAGGTTCATGTTCAGTTCAGGTTCAGTATTGAACTTTTAAGTCTATGTTCAGTTTAGGTTCAGTGACAAAACATAGTAAACAGTAAAAATATGTTAACTAAATTTTTTTTTTTGTCTTTAAAATTTCCGAATTTGGAGTTTTTTAACCAAACCTTTTTTCTTTACTAAGTAAACCTATTT
>CAJVPY010001796.1:0-18137 GCA_910591965.1 Dentiscutata erythropus | reverse complement strand
TGGGAAAGCCGGCCTATTGTCTGATTCAAAGGTGTCAGGTGGCTCAATGTTGGGCCTTGACAAGCCTGGCCCGCCTTTAGTACGCGTTACCAAAAAAAAAAAAAAACTTGTATGAAGCAATAGAGTATAGTAAATCAAAAGAGAGTAAAGACCAAATAAGTAAAATAAAAATGAAACCTTTAAGAGTAGAGTGAAGAAGTATGTAAAGACAGAGAGAGTTGAGTAAAATAGTGTGTTTAAATAATTAAATTCATAAAAAGAGAGATTTAACTTGAAGTTGGCAATAGTTTTATTAATAGAAGAGTTAATAATTTGGAATAAAGAATTTTGACTAAAACATGTATACTAGTGTGAAAAAGAGTTATAAAGATTACAATAAAAACAAAATAAAGAAAGAAAGAGATTAGATGATATAGTGTAAAGTATGTGTTTAGGTAAAGAGTTAAGTATCATTTAAATTTTAAAGAATTAGTGATAGTTAAGTTTGGAATTGGTAAAATTATAAAAGCTTTTTTAATTATTATTAAAGTAAAGCCAAGTAGATTTTTAGTCTATAAAGTTAGAAAATGTTGTAGGGCTGTCAATAAAAGAATTTTTTTATTGAAGGAAGAAGTAAGAATTATGTATATTGGTATAGTTAAATAAAAGAATTGGTAATAGTATATGATTATTGGCAAGAAGGTTTGCTAGATTGTTAAAAGTATTATCAAAATATACTAGGACTTTATGAAAAGTTAAATTGATTTGAAAAAGTATATGCCAAATTGGCTAAGAGTTAAATTTGAAAAATTTAGTAGAAAAGAAAGAGTATTGACAAAGCTTATTGTATTTAGAGATCACCAATTGAGAGTTTGTAAAAAGATTAACTGAAGAGTTGTGAGATAAGATTGAAATAGCTGAGAGTATAGAGAGAAGTTTTGAAGTAGACTAGTTAAATATTTGGGCAGAATAGTTATAAATAATAGTATAATTGTGAATTTGAACTCAACTAATATCTATAGTATATTGGTCAGTACTAAGATTTTTAACAAAACCATTAGTATAAAAGAAAAAGTATTGATAAAGGAAGTTAGTTAAGGCAATTTGATTTTTTTTTAATATTAAGATAAAGCCTTGCTCATATCTTTATTGAATAATTTATATAAGTAATTACATAATAAAATTATATAAAAAAACTTGATTTGTATAAAACAAATAAATATAAATTATATACAAGAATAAGAGCTCAGACTAATCTTGTTGGTAAAACTAATCTTCAATTGTGCACCAGATAGTACAATGTTGGTGTACTATTTTTTGGTAAAACTAGTGTACTGATAGTTATAAAAAAAACAAATTTTTAATAGTGCACCAGATAGTGCAATGTTGGTGCACTATTTTTTTGTGAAACTAATTAGTTTCTCCAACAAGCTTAGCTTAAACTAATTATTTATCTGTGATCTAAACCTATTAGAGTGGCCAAGATTCACCTAGATTTGAAAAACTTTATACAAATCTAGATGAGTTTGGATAAGTATAAAGTTTTATAGAGGTTTTATAATATATATAAGATATAAATTTTTTGTAATATAAATAAGTATAGTATTTTTAAAAGAAGTTTAATAAAAAAAAAAAAAAAGTTAATATAAAAAAAATTGTAATAAGTTAAAAATAAAAATAAAAATAAATGATATTGTTAAGTAAAAGTTGAATATTCAGTTATAGTTAGTAATGCTTTTTTAGTGCACCAGGTCTAGCATACTACTGGTGGTAATTGAATACACAGCCCTGCAGTATTATATGCTATAATCACTGTATTACAATGACAAAGTTATGAAGATCATTTTTTATACAATTTAAAAGAGATAAGATTTGCTGATTATTACTTAATTTGCTTTGTGTTGATTTGTCAGAGAATTTTGAGTTATATAATATACATTGGTTTTAGGTTTAAAGTTTGTAAGAAGTTTTGTTGAAGTTTTTAACAAAATAAATAAGTATAGTTATTTTTATAGCCATTTAAAGAGGAGCTTTAAGCAAAGTTTACTACCAAAGGAAGTAAAGGGTTTATTTGAAAATGAAGTTGTAGAGTTAATACCTGAGAAGAAGTTGCAGAAAGTACAAGCAAGATTTCAGTTAAAAGATCCAAAGAGATTTATCAATATAAGATTTATAGAATTGAATTTACAAGAGTAGAAAGGTATATATTTAAATTAATATGTATTAGTTTATAATAAAATGTATTTTTAAAACAACTAAGAGAGAATAATATAGTTTATGAAGTGAAAAGGATAATGTGAAAAAAAGATTGAATGAAATTAATAATCATATATGTGAGCAAGAATTAGGACAAGGTTCTGAAAATCATGTTTTGAGTTTTTTACATGATTAAAAAGAAAAATTTTTGTCAAGATTAAAGAGAATAAGAATATTACAACAAGCAAAAAGTTTTGGTGAGATTGATAGTAGTATAAGTATAGCGAAGAATAGTTAGAATATAAAGTTAGAAAAAAGAAATGTTTAAAAGTAAAAATAGAAAAGAAATTAATTTGTTTGTTGTTTAGTTAGGTAATAAGTTAGTTTGATTATTAAATTTTAATAAAATTTAAAATAAAGTAAAGTAATAAAAGAAAGATATTTGAAGATTTAATAAATATAGTTTAAGAAAAAAAAAAGTTTAATAAAAAGAAATTAGGGATTTCAGATATTTGAAAGTTTGGCAAAAAAAGGGCTGTATTAATTGTTGGGATTAGAAATTTTTTGAAAATATATTTTATAGCTTGTGAAAAATAAGATTGATAGTATTCAAAAAAAATTAAAGTAATTGTATGCACAGAAAATTTCTTTTCTTAATTTTCACTAAGAACCTACTGCATGTTTTTATGAGTTCTGGGAACTATTTTGTCTGAAGCAATTCACATATTATTCAGATTATTTTGCTAGACCATGCAGTTATAACATGGCATTCTATAGTGTGCTACTTTATATGTTGCAGTTACTTTGTTGGCCTCAAGCATATTTGAAAGAAAAACTAAAACTTGTGCTGCAAAAGCTATTGAATGCCCTTGAATTTCAAAATATAGTTTATCTGGCTTTTTTAATAAAGGATCAAGCATGATTTCCAGACACTTATAGTATATCTTATATTGTAAACTTTGAAAGACATCAGTAGATTTAACTATGGAATTTTGAATTTTTGGTAAAAACCCCAAAAGAACTTTGAAGTCTGCTGAATTCCAGAGCCAATTTGGAAGATTTTCAAGTATTAAAAAAACTAGATGCCCTGAAAACTTACCAAGATTATTAAAGGTTATTGTGTCAGAATATAAAATAATTGACAGCAAACAATTTATTGAGGGAATTGTTTTTTCTACTTCATGCCACCAGTCACATTCATACTGTTCTCCAAACACTCTTACTTCAACACTATTATCCTAAAAAAAAAGCAAAATTTAAATTGATTTATTAAATATTAAGTGATGCTTTTTTTTATTTATTTATTTATTTATTTTTTTTGTGGTTTAATTTTTTTGTTTTTTTTTTAATTTTTTCTTTTGTTTTTTAATTTTTCTTTTTTGCTTTTTATTTTATTTTATTTTATTTTATTAAAAACTATGTTTTTTTACAGTACAGTATAGAGGTGTTTTTTGTATTAATTAATATTAAAGTTAAATATATCTTTTTTTTCTTTAGAACTCCTTATAAAGCAAAGTTTTCTGTTATTCTTGGTCATTCTAGAAATGCTTGAATTGTATGAAAAATTGGACGATAATAAAGTATAATATCAAGCCCAGAGTAATTTGTAACATGTTTTTTTTAAAAATCTATCAAAGTTAATTTTATTAGATTTAGATAGTCTTTATTGCTTTTTGTAAACTTTGGCAATGGTGATTCTTTTAAATTATTATGTTTATTGAAAAACTTTATTATCTTATCACCAATATTATTAGAAATATTTCTATCTACAACTAATTTCATAAAATCACAGTAGGCATTAATTGGGCCATTCTGCAAAGATTTGTGTTTTGTTTTTTTCTTAAATACTATATAGAGTATTATCAATAGTTGCTCCTTGAATGTCTTCAAGATCTGAACAAATACTTTTAAAATTTGATAATTCTTCTGTTTATTAAAAGTATTTTATTTTAGAATTTTTATATTTTGATACTTTATTTTTTAAAAATTGAATTATATTAAAATGTAACTTACTATTCTTATCTAATTGTGTTGTATTTTCTTCAATCATAAATAGCATATCAGAATCTTTTAAAGATTCTTCAACTAACATGTCACTAACATTTTCATTTTCATCTTTCCATTCTTCTGTTTTTCAACATTAATCTGTAATCATAAAAGGATTTTTTTTTAAATAATAATACTATATAGAAATAAAAAAATTTTTAATTTATAGTGAGTTACATCTTGGTTAGGTAGAATGTAGCTAGTGGTTGTAACCAGAGGGTTTAAATGGGTATCCCCCTAGTTGGAGTGCAGATATAGCAAATAGTGTAAAACCTTTGGGCGTACTACTTAAATTAGACACTCAAAAGATACACGTGTGGCTATATATACTCTTATTGTAGCTGTAAAATATTATATATCTACTTAATAAAAAATCACTAGGCCGTAGAGGTCACCTTAACACTGAAAAAAAAAAGATTTTTAATTTATTTAATTTATTTATATATAATTATTTTATAGGCTAGCAACTTTGTACTGTTTCTTTAACATTTAGTATATGAATTCCTCATGAAATTGGCAGCCTTTGTGTTCTTATATTAGATGTATTCTACAAATTTGTATTATATACAGGTTCATAATCTTCAAGTTCCTCAGATCTTTGGTGTTGTTGTAGTCTTCATATAATAGAATTAATTCTCTGATGAAGAATTCTTTCCCTTGTTTTAATCCATATTTAGTATGAAATTTACCTGAGCAAACACTGTAAATATATGGTATTTTTTAATTGTTTTTTTAAAAATCCCATGTAGGTAATTAATTAAAAAAAAGAAGTCTTTTTATAAATAATCTAGAAATCTAAAACTCCAAGTTTTTGGAAGCTAAATTATTTAACTCAGAAGTAATTAGCAAATATATAATTGATTTGAAATTATATAACTTTATTAACTTTATTATATCTTTATCTGTCATATAAAAAATTTAATACATATAGTGTAGAATCTTCGGGCGGACTATTTAAAATAGGCACTCAAAAGGTGCACATGTGGCTTGATGTACCATCGTTGTAATTACATATAAAACTTCGTCTATACTCTAATAAAAAGTTCCCAGACCAAAGAGGTCACCTTAATACCAAAAAAAAAAAATAAAAAAAAAAATTTAATACATATATGTCATAAATAAAATAGCATAAATCAACATAATGATGTATTTATATTTAGTAGCCAAAGAAAAATATGTAATAAAGTAATCACTAATGATTCAGAATCATGAATGCAGCATGAATTAGTGCACTTTAATTAATTATAGAAAAATTAATAATTAAAATCAAGAATTTGAGATTAAAAGAAATTGGTTAAATTTTATTAACATTTTTTCTTTCTACTTTCATAATTTTAAAGTTTTTTTTCATAAATCTTTAATATTAGTAGTAGAGGAAGAAATCCTAAAAGCAAAGTTAGTTTTTCCAAAAAAACTAAAAGCAATAATTCTGTCCCTATTGAAACAGATCATATAGAAAAAAGTATTAATAAAACAAAATCAGTTTTTGGAATGATATTGTGTAGCAACAATAACAATAGTTAGGGAACTATCATTTATTATATAATTATAGCCTCCTCCAGAGTCAGTCATTTGACAATTACAAGTTCTAAAGTAATTAATCGTTTAACAATTGTAAGCTCTAAAATAACCAATCGTATAGAGTTTATATTATGATTACTTTAGAACTTGTAATTGTCAAATAACTGACTCTAGGGGGGCTATAATTATATAATAAGTAATAGCTCCCTTTTTATTTCAAAATTTGATAATTATTTTATTTATTTATTTTTTTTTAGAGCCAAGCAAAATATCTTCAAATATCAAAAGAACATCAACCAAAGTATTATTAGTGAACCAAATTTTTAAATCAAAAATTCAGTCTATTCAAGAGCCAAATTAGCCACAAATAGAAGCAAGTAATATATATATATATTAATAATACAGTATTTAAAAGTTATACTATTATTATTATATAGTTGTTGTAATTTTAAAAGATAATAATGAGCTACCTATATCACTAGTTTGAAATAAAAAAGTAATATCACAGCCAACTAAAGAACTACTTGAAAAGCAAAAAGCTTTGCTATTTGCAAATGAAGAAATATCAGCAAATAAAGAACTATCTGATAATTACTTGCAAGATGATTACTTATATAACAAATTATCTGATAATGACTCATACTTACAAGAAATGCTACAAGAATCACAACTTTCAGAAATTATATAATAGTATTCTACAAGCTTTAATAAAGAAGAGTTTACTGACTATCTTATTACGGAAAAAAAATTATTAATACTCAATAATTTTAATTATAGTATAAGGGTTTTAAATGAAAAGTTTAATACTTTGTACAGATCTTATTTAGTATAGGTGGGAATATATAAATATTATAAGATTATTTAATATAAAAAAACTCTAACCCTAACCTAAAGCTAACTAAAAACTATACTATGACTCTCACCCTAACCCTAACTATTCTCAAATCTGTTTAGATTAGTTTAAATAATTATTTTTATATTAAATAATCTTATATTATTTATATATTCCCACCTATACTAAATATCAACTCTTTGTACCAATTAGGTCATATCTTAGTTACTAAGCAAAAAGAAATATCAAAAAATATTAAACAACTTATTATTTTGGATAAATTGTCTAATGGCTTCTGGAATATGGCATATAAAGAAGCTGCAAAAGAGCTCATATTTATAGTCCTGTACCCTTCCTCTAAGGAGTATTGAATTGTGTTAGAAAATTATTTAGCTATTTATGTTGATCATTTTATTAACACAATCAGAAAAAGTGACTGGATCTCTTATTTTACTAAAAAACTATTAACTAAAGTATGCTGCAAAATGTTTATTTATTTAATAACAAGTCATGCGCCTGGCCATGTGCTGGAAGTTGTTTTTAATATTTCTTGTTGAGATTTATTGTTTAACAAGAGTGTTCTTTTGTACAAACTAATCATGCAAAGCATATCAAATAAACATACAGACGAAAATTTAATAATATTAGTAAAGATGTTCTCAAGCACTTCACTCAATGAATCAGAAGTAAAATTTTAATTAGTAAATGAGTTACCATTTTGATAAAAAATTAAGCAAGACACAAACCACCTTTTTTCTTCAAAAATTTACCATTGATAAAGGTCTCACAAGCTTTATTTTTACATATTTTATATATTAAACATAAGCAATTTATTTTCAAGAAATTTCTAACTGATATAAAAAGATAGTCATTTTATTTTAAATGTTTAAAGCTTTTAAAATTATAAATTAATATAAATACAACAATCCTTTACCGTTTAACCAAAACATAATGAATACTGTTTTCCATTTTTCACTTATTTAAATTTTAAATCTTCTCAGTAAAGACCTAAAAATGAAAGGTTAGGGTAGATGTTTTTCCATATTTGATGGATAGTAAAGAAATTTAAATTGCTAAATTCACCAAAAGGGAAATCGACATAATTAAAGTTAAAACTTTAACTGTTGATTGTAAAGAAATTTTTTTCATTAGGTTTTTTATGTTATAAATGAATATAAAAAACAAAAAAAGTATGCACAAGCATTTAATTCTATAAATATCATCATCAATTATAGTGTTTGAGTGTCATCATGATTATTATCTGATCAATTGATTTAGATATATGAGAACAGCCTAAGTTGATGTTCTAAAAATCTGCAGAAACATATGAGTGCTGCCAAGAGAAACCTATAAGTTGTACTTTTTGTATATTTACTTTTAATCAAAATATCTTTAAATCAGACAATCTAAAACCTTTACTTTTAATATCATTTGAATTATCTTAATGAGACGATTTAAATAATATTAAATTGCTTATTTTAAGATATTTTTTATTAAAAGTAATATTTAAAAAGTGTGACTTGTAGGTTTTCTCTTTGGCGACACTCATATGTTGTATGTAATGAATTTTTTGTATGCTCTCAAGCACCTCACTCAATGAATCGGAGGTAAATTTTTTTAATTAGAGTTTTCTCAAGTACATTACTCAATGAATCGAAAGCAAATTTTTAATAGTCAGAAATTGAATAATTTAACCAAGTAAGCTGTTATTTAAATGAACAGGTCAGAGATATACAAATCATCTTTTTTTTCTTCAAAATTTATTATTGATAAAGGTCACTCAAGTATTACTTTTGCATTTTTTACATGAAAAGCATAAGTACGAATAGCCATGTGATTGGACTAATACTGGCATGCCAAAGGTGCTAGAAATAAATTCAATTAAAGGACTTTAAGTTCGCAGAATACATTGTGAGTAATTTAAGCTGTATAATTTGAGCTGAGTGATTTGAGCTGAGTAATTTGAACTGAAACAATGATATGCTCCTGAAAAAATTAGCAAGTGAGATTGTGCCGGGTATTATCGTAATAGTAGAATGAGTGAGAAATAGCATCAGCTGGTGGTTTCCCGCCTGCTCAAAGTAGGCCGGCTGTTAAATAGGAAAATAGCAGAATCAGGAGACTACAATGTGTAGTGGGAAGAGTTGGGTCAAGAAAAAAGAGATGGTTGTAATACTTGGGTTGTTGACAGAGGAACAAGTGTTGCAAGCATGCAATTTGTCATTTCTTTAAATACTGATTGTGTTCAGTGACTTTCAGTTACATCACTTTATTCGCATAAAATTTTGAAGTCTGATGTCTCTTTTGATCCCCGACCCATGTCATCAGGTAGGGTTGTAGCACATGGTGTGTAACCCTGACCATTTTCCCCTGTCTTTTCAATCTGTTGACTCTTGTCAACCTGTATGATAAACAATGAATTCTCAACAAAATTTAATCTGATCTTAAAAAATAAATTATTTTTAATGCTCAAATCTTTTAAAGCAAATAATCAATACCATAAAGTATGGAAAATAAACACGGCACCCTCTACCCTATTTTTTTAACCTGGGAAAAAATCACTGGAGATGCTATATCTTAAAAAACGTACTAAGTAAATGGGATCAGGTACTCTAAGTAAAAATGTTCAGGGCCCCTGAAAACCTTATGAGAACTGAAATTGGGACCTTATAAAAAAATAATTCTTACTACCCGCACCCAGTAGTTTAGCATAACACCAAACATTAACTATTGCTTTTAAGCACTAAATATACAATATTTTTATTATTTTATTTATGCATTTTAATAATAATAAATCCTTTTTAATCGTGCATTTTAATAATAATAGATTACCTTTTTAATCGTTATTGTTTGCAACTATAGATATGTATAATTTTATTCATACATTTTAGAAAAAATTGGACTTCCTTTTTTAATCATCATTTGCAATTTTTTTTATATATACAACCGATGTTCGGTAAGCGAAAATTTGTGAGCATTTGTGCATCGCTTCGAATGCTCTGCTTATACGCAAGCCCATAAGCATGCGCATATGCATGCACATATAGAGTATATAGACTATAATCGTTTGAAATTTGTAAAACCCAAAATTACCAAAAAAAGTTTAGTAAAAGAAAATCAATTACCAAAAATAAATATCACTTCAATAAAAATTTACTGAAACAGAAACTTTAAGTAGCACCAATTGCCAACAATCTTTTATAAATACTAATTTATATTGCCAATTTTGATATAATTTATTTAGAGAACAAGTATTCCACACCTGATTTTGATATTTTCACACCACTATATATAATATGCAAGTGATCAAAGGGTGTGAAAATACCAAAATTGGGTATAAAAATACCTGTTTTCTTTATTTATAATTAAATTGTTTTTTAATTATTTTTATTAGATTAAAACTAAGTGTTATAATAAAAGAAATAACTTAGCTGGCACTATTTGAAATGCAATTTTTGCAGCTTTTGATAAGAAAAAGCTTGATAGGGTAGATATTAATACATTATCTGCAAATCTTGCAAAATAGAAGGCCTCAGATAAAACTCATGCAGCTTATAATTTACTTTTTGATAGTGAAATAATTTTTTCTATCTGCCTTTTAGTTTTCAAGCAATTTAATAGTGAAAACATTCTACCAATTCACTATGCATATACTATGGCAATTTGTAACATTTTATTAAATCCTGCTAGTCATAGCATAAAGTGCTTTAACAAATCAGTTGCAAAGCAAGTTCATATCTTCATGGTATATATATATATATTATTGTTTGTTTTACATATTATCATGCTTTCAAATTACTATTTGCAAAATATATCAATTGACCAACTACCAGTTTTACAAGATTCTAAATTGTTTATTAATACTTAATTTTGATTTATTAAAATTTTCAAAATCTCTTATTTCCACATATACATTGTAATCTGTAGAAACACATCTTTTTGAAAAGTGCAAACTGTATAATAATACAGTTGAATCGTTCTAATAAAGCTCCAATAAATTTTTGAGATACGGCAAATTGAGTTATAGCTTATTTGTAGTTTAATAAAAAGTTGCGCTATACTATATTAAAAAGTCTGTTAGGACTTTATTAGAATGACTCTACTTTATCTCTAAGTAGTATTGCATATATCTTTTTTTTTAGATTTTTTCATAGAGGATCATAACTAAGTTCAAAAAAAGAAACCCCAAGAAATCTTAAAATTTTAGGTCTTGGCATTATTCAAGATATAACATTTTATTACCTTTTATGTGTATTTTTTAGATGCATATGAACAAAACCAATCTGTCTCTTAAGAAAAACTTGTGGTAATTGCTCGAATGGAAGAGAAAACTGAGATTGCATCTAAAAAAAACAAAAAAAATTAAATGCTAACTTTATTGAAGAATTTGCAAAAATTCTCAATAATAATAATAATGATTATAATAATTTTGTAATTATTAATATATTAAATCTTCTTTATACTTGGATTAATTTTTTTTTCCTTGAAAAAAGATTATAGAACTCAATCAAATATTTGAAAAAGATTCACTCTCTAACAGCCAATAAAAGGCTTATTTCGATTTTAAACAGAGTTTGTATTTAAAATTTGTTAAAAAAAAAATTATTTATATTTAATATTTTATAAGATGCAACTTTTAATTTAGAAAAATCAATTTGTTTGTAGAATACATTGTAATGAAGGCAATACAAACAAAGCATGATGTATACACATGCTTCCAAGCATAACAATTTAAAGATAAGCAAGTAGAAGATATTTTCAAATATTTAGTAAAAGTAGATTTAGATTAATAAAATAAAGAATATTAGCTTTTATATTTGCATATTTGTATTACATAATTTCTATATAGTAGTTTATCACTTTAACAATAACCAACTTGGTATATTCTATTAGAATAATTCATGTCTATAGATTTTTGATAATAAATAAATACCTTCTTTTCAACTCCAATTCCATATTCATAACAATAATCAACTTAATACATTTCATAATAATTATTCATATCTGCTGATTTTTGATATAAAAATCAAAACAAACACATTTACAAAAAAACTAAAACTGCCTACTAACAGCAACTCTAAATAATGACTTGAAAAATAACTAGACTAAACTTGGAAGAAAAAAAATAAGCATTAGTTCAAATAAAAAAAAAAAGCAAAGAAAAAAAATTATATAACAGAAGACAAAATTTGTATTGTACTATCTAAAAGCTAAAAACTATATCAACAATGATTTAAAATAACATTCTAAAACAATAACTTTGAGAATGACAGCTTTATATAATGATTTCAAAAACACCTAAATGTAAAAAGATAATAAATAAAAAATAGGGAAAAAGATAGAGAGAACAAAAAAGTGAAGGCAAAAAAAGTGAAGAAAAAGAAAAAATAAAAGTGAAAAGGAAAAAAAAAAGAGGTGAAAGCAAAAAAAGAGAAAGAAAAGAAAATTAAAGAAGAAAAAAACAAAAAAAAACAAAAAGAAAAAAAAGAGAGAAGGTGAAGGAAAAGAGTAAAAAAGAGAAAAAATAAAGTGAAAAAGAAAAAGAAAGGTGAAAATTAGAAAAAAAGTAAAAGTAAAAAGGAAAGAAAAAAAAAGACGAATGTAAAGAAAAGAATAAAAAGAAAACTACAAAAATAAAAAAAATGTAAAAAAACAGACAAAAGTAAAAAAAAAATTAATGCAAAAAATATCAAATATCTATATATATACAGATATGTGCAGATTTACATATAAAATTCTGCACAAATCTTAGAAATTTTCTTCAATAATTGCTAAGAATTTGAAGTTTTGCACAAATCTGTATATATTTAATTTATTAAAGATCTGCACAGTTATGCAACAAAAAAATTTTCCTGATGAATATATATTGGGTGAAGTTAATAGAAAAAAGACAACTTTTTTTTAAGTAAAAGTTTTCTTGATTTTAAGCTTAA
The DNA here is from genome assembly GCA_910591965.1 of Dentiscutata erythropus. Lineage (NCBI taxonomy): Eukaryota > Fungi > Glomeromycota > Glomeromycetes > Diversisporales > Gigasporaceae > Dentiscutata > Dentiscutata erythropus. Next base: position 5,630 of record CAJVPY010001796.1, on the reverse strand, counting down.
ATATTTTAACAATTATCTTATCAAATTTAATAATTTTTTTTATTTTAATTTTTTATAACTTCAAAATTAAAATAAAAAAATTTTGAGCAAATTTAATTAATTAGTTATTGAGATTTTTTAATTTAAAAATTAAAAAAAATTCACTAAAAATAATTTGTCCCTTTTCTATTGACTCCACCCATATATAAAATATAAATCACTGTATTAGGTTTTTCTTGAAGATAAAAATGCTATAATAGTTAGTAGGTTCTAAGGTAAAGTGCTAATATTAATGTAGTAAATGCAAAATATATTTAGAATATTGAGTAATATTCTAGGTTAGAAGTTTTTATTGGCTTGAAATTAGATTAATGTTAGAGAGTTTAAATAAGTATCTCTGTAGTTAAGATAAAAATACAGCAAATAATACCAAACTTTTAGGCAGACTACTGTATTTTTCTGAAAATAAGCTACTTTTTTATAGCAAAAAAGTTATACAAAAATCATAAGATAGCTTATTTTAAAATAAAATTTTAAAAAAGTTAATTATTAATTTTTTAATATATGCAAGTAGGTTCAATATATAAAAGTCAAGATTCTACTAATTAAATCAATAAAAGATGATTAATAAAAGTTTTTCAGAAGATAAAAATACACTATTTTAAAAGATTTAAGTAAATTAGAGAACTTTTTACTAAGATATTTTGTATTTTATTTGAATATAAAACTTAGTAAAAAGCTCTCTGATTTGCTTGAAACTTTTAGAAGATGTGTATATTTATTTTCTGAATAACTTTTATTAATTGCTTTTATTGATTTACTTAACAGAATTTTTGACTTATATATTGAAACTACTTGCAGATATTAAAAAATTATAGGAGATAATTTATTTTTGAAATAAAGATTTTTCTTATATTTCTTCTTTAAAAAAGAGAATAGTTTATTTTTGAAGTAGCTTATTTTTAATAATATATAGTATTTAAATTAAATATCTAATATATATATATATACTAGTTGTAACTAAAATGAAACTTCTAATAAAACAGTCTTTAGATTAAAAAGATCACCTTAATACCAAAAAAAGAAATTTAATAATTTATATTTAATAATACTACCTTACAAAAAATTAATAATAAGTTTAAAACTAGCAAATAATATTTTTAAAATATAGTTAAAATATTTTTTAGATAATGGGCCTATAATAATTCTAATACTTCAAATATAATATTAAAATATATTTGTAAAGAGATATTAATTTTTATTACTAAGATTGATCTAATGCTATAGTGAATAAGTATTCAAAAAAATGTTATTTTTTATTAAATATTATAGCTATATACTATTTATCAATATCTAATGCAAATTTCTAAAACTTTTTTCACACTTTCACATAATTCTGGTAAATTTCTAAGAGCATCCTCTGTAAGTGGTATTTGGTATTTAGTTGTAAAATAAATTTCTTCATTAAAAAAGCTGTTTAGGTTATATATTCTCTTATTTAAAAATTATTGTATTTTTTATAATACTATTAATAAATATTTAAAGTATATAAAAAGTTACTAATATCTAACAACAACTAATAAATTTAAAATTTTATTTTTTAATTATTAAAATAATCATAATTTATTATTATAAAATATTCTATTATTTGAATATATGTAGCTATTAGCAATAATAATTATTTATAAAAATGCTAAAAATAAAAGATAGTTTTTAAAAGAAATATTTATACAAAGATATCTTATAAACTATAATATATTATATAATATCCAAGTTTATATATTATATATCTAAATAGTTCTTTGGTAGTTTTTTTGTATATGAATTTTAGTTGTCAAAATTTATAATTTCTTAAAAGTTATTGATATAAAAAAAATACTAGCCAACTTAAAATTTAAAAAGTCTTAAATAGCTATAATTATAAAACAAATATCAAATATTTTTATATTTAAGTACTTTATATCTAAACTCTTAAAATTAAATATTGTATTTTTTTTAACAAAAATTTATATGATATATATATATTAATAATTATTAATATTAATAGGTTTGAATTATATATATCCAATAACATGTTATTTTCAAATTCAAAATACAAGTATATAAAATAAGCTAAAAAACTATTATTTATCTATTTAGATTTATCTAGTAATATTGCAAAATATTAAAAACTTATGTTTTTTAAAACATAATAAATTAAAAGATATTAGTTGTTTATTAAATTAAGCTAATATAAATATAAATTAATTTTATTTATCTATATTTGCTATTTCTTTATAAACTAAAAATTGATATTGCTTTTTTGAAATATCTTTACTACATATTATATTATAAATATTATTGTTAATCATATTAATAAGTTTTTGAAAATTATAATTCTTTAAAAGTATAATATTAAGTAGTGTTATCAGTTCACTTTATATTAGGCTTTGTATTTTAATTATAGTATTAATATTATTAAGTTTTGATTAAATTTTAAGATATAAATTTTTATACTGTTTTATTTTTAAAAGCTATTAATATTTTAATCATTTTTTTTTTGTATTCTTTACTAGCTCTAATAATCAAAGTTTAAAGATAAAAAAATTACTAGTAAGACTATTTTTATAGTGTTCTATTTGGACCAAAAATACATTTTTTTTAAATATTTAAATTTTCAAAATTTTAAAATTGTAAAAATTAAAAAATTAAACCAATTATTTTAAAATACATCTAAGGTGTTTAGCACTATATATAATTGTTTTAAATAAAATTTAAAGTTAGAGACAGATATTAATAATTATTTTTTTATATAATATAATATAAAGCTAATGTAAAATCTTGATTTTAGTTTTTGTAAGGTTTTTGGGGTCCAAAATATTTTAATTAGTGTACCTGATCCTGTTTACTTAGTATAGCTTTGAGAAATAGAAACCCATGGTGTTAAACACTATAGGTGTATTTTAGTAAACCCAAATTAAATATTAGAAAATTTAAAGGGTGTCATTATAATAAATTTTATATGTCTAATTAAATGCGCCAAAGAGTGGGAAGATGGGTAAAATGGGTTCGACGCATTGTTATTATAGATCGGAGTGGCAAAAATTTTTTTTTTGGGTTCAATATTAAAAAATCGATAATAAACTTGTCCCAAAAATTTAAATTTGGGGACAAAAAATTAGTTAAATTTGACAAACGCGCCGTAATGAGTAATTGGCCGTGCATAACTAGTTTAAGTTAATTATATAAAAGTTTATTTTAATAATCGTGCATAAAAAAGTGTTTATTACTATTAAACGTAAAAAAAAAAAATCCATAACTTTTATAAATATTGCAGTTTAGGGTCATCTGGTATCAAAAAGTTTTGTCAACAACTTGTGTATCGAATGAATATCTTATTAATCACATGGGCCAAAAACAATGTTTATTATTTTTTGGATAGGCAAGGAAAAATAGATTTTTGGGGTTGCAACTTTATTAAAAAAATTGTGAATTAGTTTTTGGTAAAAATAATGCTTCTGAATGTAATTTGGTTGTGTTCGCAAATGTAACATGTAAAAATCATTAATTCGTTTTTGTGCTATATATTCTTTATAATCTCAGAATTTAACGTTTTTTTTTTATTAATTAAAAATATTAGTTAATAACGTAAAAATTTAGCGTAAATGGCATAATTAATAAATATATGATTCGCATGTAGCATAAAAGAATATGACGCACTTTTAATTTACAATTTTAAAGCTATGTGCGTCAATTTTAATTAATGAACCCTTTAAAAGGTTTAAAATTAATACATATATATATGATATTAATATTCATATAAAGTTTTTCCTTCTAAGATTCCAACAAATAAAGAACAGACAGGAAATATTATATTGTCATGGATTTCGAAATCATCAGTATATTTGATAAGACTTCGGAAGATGCCATAAATGTGTCTAGATCTAACTTCAAAGAGTCAATGTAAAAAAAAAAATTCAATGTTTGTGCTGAAATGATTGCAGTATCATCGATAAATTAATATTTAACGTGTTGACCGGGATCTGAGCATATGCTAAGTTCAGTGCTGGTAGATACTTAATACTCAGTAACTGCATAGTAATTACAGTCACCATGTAGGCACTACGTAGTTACTGCGCATTAAGAGATTCAAATTTCTGTATAGAAGATAATAACTTGTGGTCGGGATTTCAACAATATCAACAATTTCCATACTTTCATTAGTTGTGTCAATACATTTGCTCATGTACTGGCATTCTGAACATTTCTTTACAGTGCCTAATAATTCCTTATCAGTATCATGTAAAAAAGCGTGAATCTTAGTTGTGTTAATACATTTGCTCATGTACTTGTACTGGCATTCTGAACATTTCTTCACAGTGTTTGATACTTCCTTGACTATTTTATCAGTATCGGCTTGTAAAACCCGTTTTTTGATCTTGTTTCCATCTGAATCTTCAAAGCTCTTTATCCATTCCTCAAGTTTACTTCTTATATATGCAGCAGTAGGCCTTTTTAGTGGATCGGAATCCATACACCATTAGCTAATTCTTTATAACATTCAGGAGTCCTAGAAGCGACTTTGGTCGCAATCCATTAAAATAAATATGATTGCAAGATCATTATCATATTTGAAATTATCAAAAGGTCCCTGTCCAGATGATATTTCATGTATAATGATTCCCAGCGAGTAAATATCTGAGGCCTGTGTAAACTGTTGACCACATAGAATTTCAGGTGCAATATAAGGTAAGATGCCAAAGACGGTGTTGTGAGATCTATATCAGTGATATATGTAGTGACTATTCAATTTTGCAAAATGTTGCCACTGCGTAAATCTCTGTGAATATATTTTTTAGAATGAATTACTTCAAGATCAGAAGTTATACTTTAGTTTTTTTTTCAATCAATTTGTACTACTTTGTCAAGATTTTTGCTAAAAGATTCCATTTTGGCATATTCTAAAATAAGAATATACTTCCCTTCATTATCTTTTGTCATTCCATAGCATTTCAAAAATTATTGCTCCTTTTCTTTAATTTACAATATACTTTCAACTCTTTTATGCCATTTCGTGCGATATACACTTGCGAACCCGCCTTGCCCTATTTGTTTAATTTCTACGAATTTTTTATGAGGAATCCATGGCAGTTGATATTTGCCCTCTATTAGTATTTTTTCAAATCATCGTCGACATCAGATTTTTTAGATACATCTTCATATTTGCTATAAAAAAAAAATTAAAATAAATTAAAAAAAATAAGAAAAATATTTAAGCTATCAATTAAATTGATAAAGATAAATTACCTTCTACCGCTTTATATTCTCTAATTAATTAGGATGATTATTAATATTATCATAAACACAACAATATTTTTACCTATGATACCAGTCATTAGCTTTTTGTAAATCTCTCTACCCCGATACAGTCTCGATAACATTGAGCAACTAATGATATTCCACAAATTAGCCCCATATCTGCAGATTTTTGGTAGTATACAAAAGCTTTGTGTTCATCTTTTTCGACGCCAATTCCATTTTCATAACAATATTCAACTTGAAATAATCTAATAAGACGATCCATATCTGCAGATTTACCAGGAACGTTAGTGTATGGTTTTACTGGCATCTAAAACGAAGGCAAAATCTTAAAGCTGATTGGTGCACATTTT